>JAQMWT010000560.1:0-12500 GCA_029834535.1 Chrysophaeum taylorii | reverse complement strand
CTAGGTGAACTTACTGGCCTGCACTTGTCTTTAAACAAGTGCACTTGTCTTTAAACAAGTGCACTTGTCTTTAAACAAGTGCAGGCCAGTAAGTTCACCTAGTCCCAATCTCTAACCCCAGTAAGTTCACCTGGTCCCAGTAAGTTCCATATAAGTTCACCTGGTCAGTAAGTTCACCTAGCTCACACCAACTCCTTTGAGCTCGTCGCTCTCGCCTCCGCCAATCTAAGCTGCTTTGATCCGCACGCGCCGCCAACCTTTGAGTTTACTCTAAAAACCCTTTACTCTAAAAACCCCAGTATGTTCACCTGGTCCCAGTTTCACCTGGTCACTCAGTTCACCTAGTCCCAATCTCAAACCCCAGTAAGTTCACGTGGTCCCAGTAAGTTCACTTATAGTGCGCGTGTAGACGCCGGGAGGGGGCTTATCCGTATTGCGCAGCACGTGTGGGGTAGGGTGGAGTCGTCGACTCACAAGAGGATATCCTCGGGGTTGCCGATCGACAGAGAGCCACGTAGAGCTGGACGTGGCAGAAGACGGGCTTCGCCAAGAGGACGCCGACCTCGCGGGGCGTCTGGCCTTGGCTCTTGGTGATCGTTTGGCGTCGGCGGGCCTTAAGGGATACAGGTTGGAGGAGCCTCGGTGACAACGACACGATCGATCATGTATCTGGTACCGTTGAAGTGGCCGTGCGACGGGTCGAGGTTGCGAAGACTTTAAGCTCGCGATCAAAGTGCAGAGCAGTTAGCAAGCAGTGGTAAGTCACCTGGGAAACCATCCCGTCTCATCGTGTACGTCTGGAAGGTTAATTCGGGAATGAAGGTTATGTTCCCTATATCCTCAGAACACGACAGGCGGCATCTAGAACTACACGAGAAAGGTTAAGTGTATAGTGCTACATACCTCGGGACGCGCTAGACCATGATGATGAGCGTAGGCACAAATCAGAGGACTATTTGATTGTGTAGAAAGGAAGAAGAAGGGTAAGGAAGAGATCACGTTCTCAACGGACGGATAAGGGTAAGAGGCAGCAGATTTCTCTGCACCCCCTCGAGGTGTCTTAAGCGCAAGGTGCGACTGTAGAGCATCTCTTGAGAAAGATGATGATGAAGAAGAAAGAAAAAGGAAAAAGAAAGGAAGGAATACAGTCTTGATGATCACAGAGGTCACATACGAAGCATCACGAGTGTAGAAGGGTCTTAGGACTTGGACTTGGTGGAGCTGAGAGTCGATTTGACCCTTTTGAACAGAACATTAAGAAACACAGATACAACAGACAGTGAGAGAGGATTATTAATCATCGTCAGCTTCTGCTGTAAGGTGGTGAACACCAATAGCTGAACGATGTGGTGCCAAGAGAAGGGTGGGTGCAAGTAGAGCATTCAGTATGGATGGCGATAGAGAATCTAGTTGAAAGGTGTCCAGTTGGTTTTCCAAAAAAAAGGTTGGACTCGGCGAACGAAGAACGAAGATAGAAGAGTCTTCAGATTCACATGAGAGCGGCCGGAATGCTCTGAAGCATGAGAGCAACTTGTCACGTAGATGAAGGAGGTGATCGTCCGGGGAGGAGTAGTTGGTAGCATGTTGATCATGAGCGGTGAGTATTAAGCGAGACAACAGCTCTGTGATCTTGTACAGTGTACAAGTAACACGTGGGTGTTGGCTGTAGGAGGGAAGAGCCGGTTCTCCAGGGAGGTGTTTCCTGGAGTTGGTCGACTTGTTGGCACAAGAAGTCGGAATCAGCAAGCGAAGCAGAAGGCGTAGGTAACGGTGGCGAAGATATCTCCAGAATAGCGTCTAGCGTGGAGTGTGAGTAGTTTAACGACGTTTCGGTCAACGTTAAAAAAAAGGGGTGCAGGAAGCCTTAATGTTCTGCCTGAACATAAGTGTGGCCGAACATTACATCCCGGAGTAATAGCGGTTCTGTATCATCAGAGGATGATGCGTAGTTGTTAAGATGTTGTACACGCGATCAGATAACAGTATGAATCACATGGTGGTATTTGGTGGCTTGAACATAGCCTGAGTTTTACGAGCTTGTGTTTGCTCGAGCGTTACAAGAAGGTTAAGATGCTCCAGGTGCATCTGAGTAATAAGCCGAAGATCCAGTGCCAATGGTACTTGAGTAGTGGCGTCTGTGGCTGCATCGGTTACTGATAAGACTAAATGAGCAAGTGACGAATGTTGCGTTAGACTGCTAGTCAAGAGAGTATGTATCTCCTTTGGCAAATGATACGTGCGTATGATGGTTGCGCGTATATGACCAGCTGAGCACCCGTTACAGGAGGGTTGGAAGGAAGTAGCATTACGTGCTCATACGTTAGGTTGTATGGGCGCCTGATCGGTGTTGTGACAAGCACAACAATTGTTAGTGGTGATAGTTGAGATGGGAATATGACCATTCTTCTTGTGGTCATCTGTGTTAAGGTGACTCAGCACTTCAGTGGTGAGTTCACTAGGTGCTTGTGACTTCGAATTATGTGTGGTAGAAGCAACAAATGTAGGCTGTCCTAAGTCGTTGAGACACTGCGTACAATAGGATGACAGGATGAAACGTTCACGTTTGGGGCCTCTGTAGCAGCCAATAGAAGTAATAGCAGGAGCAGCTTCCCAAAATATAGTAATGGGTAGGCGCATAGATATGAAGGTCGTAAGTTCCACAAACAGTAGAGAGTCAGCAGATTCATATATCGAGTTGAGTGCCGTAGAGATTTCCGCTCGCATAACAGAAGAGAGAAAGGGCGTAGCAGGAGCACGGAGGCTCTCAGAACGAGAGAATCCTCGTTCAATCAGGGCAAAATCCATGTTGAGGCCATCGCTGGTGTCGGTGAGACAGTAGCAGCCTGGGAGGTAGTAGGAGTGACAGTAGTTATGGGTTGTCGCTTTTGAAACAACTTGGGAGAGATGCCACGGCCACGGGAGTGTCAAGAAGACATGAACAACACTTGCCCGTGTACAAAAAAAAAATGTGGCAAGAGAAGGTAAGGCCAGGGATAGTTTAACGACGTTGCGGTCACTAGAGTTAGGTATCTTCAATCCTGTAAAGGATTGTCGTGAGAGGCATGATGCATACCGAGTAGAGAACGAAAAGTGGAGAACTCAGCAGCAAGTGGCTTTGTAAAACCATCCGCCACGTTCAGCTTGCCAGGAACATGATGAACTCGTATTTTCTGAAGCGATATGTACTCACGAATCTCAAACCATCTGGTCGACAGTGCCTTGGATCGAGAGGACCCATCTGGGTTATTAGAGGTGTGAACAGCGGCAGCATTGTCAGACAAAAGAGGTAGGCTTCTGATGAAGCGCATATCTTCAGCAATTGGGTTGTCATTGTCATCGAAGTCAACAGGGTCAGCGGTGTTCTCACCATTAGCATTGTTGACGTAGAAGGTGGGGTTGACGACAAAGGAGAGTTCCAACAGCAGCTTGCGTAGCCAAACAGCTTCATCAGCACAAATACTGAGGGCAATCAACTCAGCTTCGTGAGTTGAGCAGGAGACAATCGGTTGAAGTTTGCTTTTCCAACCAATAAGGCAGTTGAAAAGATAGAAGACAAACCCGGTGGTAGATTTCCTATCTTCCTGTGCTAAGGAAGGGGCATTGTCAGCGTCAACCATGGCAACTAAGGGGTCAAACTGTCCAGTAGATACATCCTGCGGTTGGTAGTCGACCACAGTGGATAGATCAATTCGATTAGCGGAGACAGTGCGAAGGTGAGCTTCAATGGCATTACCTTTAGGGTGAAACCAGAGGCGAAGTGAGCGGTTTTCCGGCTTCTTGAGGTAGCGAAGCAAATGCTCTAGCATTTGGACGTGAACATACGTGGGTGCATGCATACCACGCGAACATCTGCCCAAGGCTTGCGAGAAGTCAGGTCTGCAGGCAACTTGCATGAACACCAGCTTGCCAAGGAGGGTGGCAAAGTGCGAGTTGATGTACAACTCTGTTTCAGTGCTGGGAGTGCCATCTTTATACTTGAAGGACGATGACATAGGATATTTAAGCGGGGTCAGTTGCTGCAAGACTGGGTGATCAGCGAAGAGTTCATCCAGCTTGGCTTGCACATCCAGAGAAATGGAGCCGTCAGATGTGCGACACACACGCATGCCTAGGAGGGTATGGACAGGTTCAAACTGCTCTACAGCATACCGTTTGTGGAGGGCATCCTGTAATTCAGTACGAAGAGGGTCGTCATTGGACACAATAACAATGTCGTCTACAGACAGACTGCATACGACGAACTTAGCATGTGCGGATACTCGAGCATATAGGCAAGAGTCCGAATGCAGGCGTTTGTAGCCAAGGCTACGGAAGAAGCCGTCTATCTCTTTGTTCCAAAGGGATGGTGATTGCCGAAGTCCATAAAGTGACTTCAGCAGTTTCGGTAGACGTCGGCCCTTGTACTTAGCGTCATCGGGGTCGATAAGCTTGATGCCGTCTGGTAACTGAACATAGACATTGGCATCGATGTCAGACTGAACGAAGGCGTTCGGGACGTCTGCATGGTAGACAGGCAATTGCTTGTATGCTGCAATAGCTAGTAGTACCCGGATTGCGGTCATAGTGGCCATGGGGCTGAAGGTACCAAAGAAATCGGCGCCAAGAGATGCTAGGAAGCCACGTAGTACGAGGCGAGCCTTGTGCTTAACGTATTTGCCTGCAGAGTCTGTTTTAATCTTCAGCACCATCTTGCTGTCAATAGGACGAGAGACACCGTCGGGTAAGGAAAGTTTGAAGCAGCCAAAGCGGATAATGTCGTGGAGTTCCTTGGCGATGGCCTTGAGGTAGGCGTGCCTGTTTTCAGGCGACAAACCGTGGAGGCACTTAAGTTTATATTCGTCAATGGAAACGTCCGCTTCTTGGACCTTATATTCGTCAGGACCAACAGTGGCTGGTGAATTATAGTTTAGCGACGTTGCGGTCGAGGCAGTGTGCGCAACTTCGGGATAAGCGGAAACAGCGTCAGTAGGAGTAGTAGGGGCAGATTCCAGTTGGATATGGATAGTAGGGTCGGTACGTAAGACCTGGGTGATAAACTCTGTAGAGACCAGAAGGTATTCCTCCAAGTCAGCCAGAGATGCAGAAGTAGCGCCAAACTCGGATGAGTTGTGATCAATAAAGCTGGTCGGCGCCAGGTACGTAAGTGCATATTGTAAGGAAGAAGTGCCGAAGGCAGCAGCGTGTTCAGTGAACGCAGATAAAAGGGGCTGAGGAATAGGGCACGTAGGTGAACCATCAGCAGTTAAAAAGGTTGCAGCTGGGATGCTGGATGCGCACTTGGCGTGGGCGAAGTAACCATCGACGTGCGGGTAGCGGGCAAGTAAGTCAGTACGCAACGGGAGAAGAAGACGAGCTAACAACGCATGTTCCCCCTCTGAGCAGATAGCAGACCAGAGGATACCACCACGGAGATGAAGGGCGGAGAGGGCGGGAGACTTGAACGTAAGAAAGTGGTGGCGAAGATCCCAGCGGAAATCGGCGAGCTTGCCACCAGCGGCTTTGTAAGCACCAATAGTAGACGCTTGTAACCGGGCTCGGATAGTTTTCATAGAAGTGGCCTTGCGAGTGTTAGGCTGTTTGGAACCTGGGACAAGAATGAGGTCATCTTGTGCAAAAAGATCTTTGTAAGAAGGAAGCAAGGGCGGCGGTGACATAGAGCCAGATTCGTCGGCGGTAGCGTCAGAAGATGGAGAAGAGGCCGGAGTAGGGGACGAAGAAGGAGGAGCTGAAGGAGGTGGGGAGTGCCCCCTCTGAGGATGAGGAGTCCTTGTCCCCCTCTGAATGACATGGTCTTGCATAGTGGTGTGGGGTGTGAGCGAGAAAGGCGCGGAAGGAGCGTGTGGCGGAGGAGCTAGTTCAGGATCAGGAGTAGGATGCTGCAACATGTAGAGGAATTGCAGCTTGGACGAAACACGAATTTGTCCGTTTTCAGGGTTGAGGACGACGTCAGCGAGATGGTCGACGCGTGGGGAGACGAGCGGGTTTTGTGCGTTGGCGCAACAGAGATACAGATATTTGCGGCGGCACGGTTCCCACTTGTGGTGTTCATGGGGCTCCAATAGGAGGTAACATTCAGCGCCAAAAATCTTGAGCATATCGTGTTGGGGAGTGCTGAGTTGGTTGTAGAGTAGCTGTTGCGGACTCAGAATAGCATGATGAATGCGCTCGAGCGTGGCGTTAGGGAGAAGGTTATAGCTTTGAACGGTGTGTATCACCGCCCATGGGAACATGATGGCGGGTTCCACGATCTTGGCGCCACGATAGTGAGCATTAAGGAGAGAACGAAGGCGAGTTGAGGAGGCGGAGGCGATGAAGCCGATGGCAGACTCAACTTCAAGGTTAAAGTGGTGCATGTACGGCGGGAAGGCAATGAGTTGAATGCCCTTATCGACGCGGTACGGGGAGGTAATGTGCTGGCTAAAGTAGGGCTTTAATGCATCGGAGTAGAGGGTGCGCATGTGCACGTTGAGTTGTGTACGACAGAAGTCATACACAAAATCCAGAGCTTGAGTGAACTCCGTGGCGTTGGTGGTGCGTGTAAAGTACACCAAGAGAAATTTCGACATGAGTTCCTTGAAGACAATGATATGTGTGAAGCCTCCCCATTCGGATGGGATGGTCACATAGCCGCCGTCGCACGCCCAGACTTCACCGGCTTTGTGGGTTTGCTCAAAAGAAGGTTTGGTCGCATTGAAATGCTTGTGCGGGTGGCGCTTGTTGTGTGCGATGCAGTCGGTGCATAAGTCGCGATATGGTATGTCAGAAGCAGAGAATCCAGGGCGAGCAAGTACGTTGGGGGCCTTGGCAGCGACGTTGTCGGGGCAGTGATGCACCCGGTGAAAGCGATTAGCACGTTCTTTGGCATTGAGATATTCGGTGGATCCGTGTGCGAGGGACTTACGAGGAATTGGATGAGCGGGAATGTGCCGTTTGCGCCGAACATCGAACTTGAGTTCGGTGTCTAAGGCAGTGGAAGGCGGTGCGTCGTCATCCTGGTGCACAGCAGGGTCACTTGGAGGTGCATCCTCATTATCACGAGTAGCGAGAGTATCTTCGTAGGACGAAGATATATAGTTTAACGACATTTCGGTCAAGCAGTTGCTGGAAATAGACATCATAAAAGATTGTGCCAAAGACAAGGTATCTGTGCTGCACGTGGTGGAGGCTTGGTCAACGGTCATGAAATTGGATACATAGGATTTCTTCGTCACGGCAGCAGTATGTTGGAAGGTAGGGTCCAACATAAGGGATTTAATATCGGCGACGATGAGCGAAAGGTGCTTGTACAGAGTGCTGTGCGTACCGGCAGGCAGAGCATTGCTGAGCATATCACAGCAAAGATCATGGCGTAGAGACAAGAGGAAGGATTCCTGTTGTTTGGTGTGGTTGTTAGCACGAATCAACTCCGGTCGAGTGGGGTAGCGTAATTTCCCGTTGCGAGGGTCGAGTAAAATAATATTGGCATACCCTCGGACGGTTGGCAATGGAGCAAGCATGGAGTGGATTTTAGAGCCGAGTTTGCGGTCACTTCCACGAAGGTACCCTATATAGCGACTATGAGATAGGTGATGATCTTCCAGAGCAAAATGAGAATCCTTATAATCGAAAGAGTTGTCGGTGGCCTTGTAGGTAAGGCAGCCAGGCATCACGAGAGCGCATCTGGACAAGAGGTTTTGTATGGCGGTGCCATAGGTGGTAGCGGAGCCAACTTGGGGAAGGGCTTGGACTATCCACAAGTAACCCACAAACGGCTCCAGATATATGGACCTGTCCCGGTCGCGGGGGATGTCGGAAGCAGTGAACGTATACGTGCCTCCAAAGGCGCTGATGGGGTCTTTTGGTTGGTGGTAGCGTTCTCTATGGTGAGGTTGCCGTCGGAATGGTGGCCACCAGTTAAGAAGTAGGAGTTGTGTGATGTTGATGAGGTTGTAAGTAATAACCTGTGTGACGGTTGGTTACTTTCGAAAACGGTTGTGTAATAGGACACAGGAGTGGATGAGTTAGTATGTAAGCTTGCGAACACGTTATAGAGGATTGTAAAAATCTCGACGTGTATAGGATGTGTTGCATTGGGTAATGGCTCCATAGAGGAGCGTTTAAAGCACAACTGATGATAAGTACACTCGGATTGAACAGAGTGAGTACGTTGCTCGTGAGCCTGTTGTGAGTGAAGGCGAAGCAGTAACATATTGAGGGATTCAAGGTCAGCCATAGTAAGCTGAGCAGAACCTGTGCGAGAGTAAGGTGCAAACGTTTTAGGAACGGATATGTATGGAGGATCGGGGAACACCCGGATCCAGTCCTTGGATATGTGGTTAGGTAGCCAAAGGCGCTTGGGAATAGCTTGTAGATCATCCACGATCTTTAGGAAGGGGCGTGGATGGAGGATGGGCCATGATGATAGTTTAATTGGTCCAGTAGAATATCTGCTGCGAGCACCGATCGCTATACGCACGGGAGGTCGCCAGGCAGGAAATCGACATCGCTTCAACCTGGTAGATCGCACAGGACCGCGCGCAGTGGCGGTCCGCCATCCATGCACTTTCATCCCTCGCCTCTACCCCAACTGTGTGATTTTTGCTCTGTGATCCTGGACCGGCTACTACCGGCCCAGCCTGGCTCCCATGCCCGGGAGAGGTCCGAAGTTCGTTAGTTAGTTAGTAGCCAAAGGCGCTTGGGAATAGCTTGTAGATCATCCACGATCTTTAGGAAGGGGCGTGGATGGAGGATGGGCCATGATGATACTTTAATGGTCCAGTGGAATATCGGCGTGCGACGCATATCCACCTTTCTCTAGATTGGTAGTCGCCACATAGGTAGGTCGGGAACCTATCAACAACATCGACACAGTAATCAAGAGTAGCATAGATAAGGTTGGCCACTGTGATGTGGTCTTGATGACAGTACTTATGCGGAGGCGTCATCTCAGCCAGTAGTACCAAGGGCAGGAGTAATTTGATGGCAGACAGCATGCTGTCGAAAAGAGAATCGTCCAGCAGGCTGTGTAAGTCTTCTGACCTTTGTTGTTTTAGTAAATTCCTGTTTGTGCAGGGAGGAGTGATCTCAATTATATCACAATAGAATGTGCGCCTTTCCTCTGGTGAGATTAGGTGAAGATGGTTAATAAAGGCGGGGAGAGATTCAAATAATAGTACAGTAGGAAAACGGTGGCGTAACATTCGAACAAGCGTATCATCAGACTCAACAACAACTTTTACATTGATATTTAAGCCTAAGTAATTAGTGGCTTGAGACAGGAACGCCGGAGTTGACAAACCAGAACAAAGTAACATGACAGAGGAGTTGCGGAGATTGGACTCTTGTGAGAGAAAAACTGGCCTTGCGAGTAGTCAACTTAATGGCTGCGTATTTTGCTGAACAAATTTGTTCTGTTTCCGAAGATTGAGAACCAAAGGGCGAATCCACGGCCGATCTGGTAAAACTCGTTGGAGTAGGTAATTGTAGTATGCCAGTAGCTCCCTGTTTTCATGGTATCGCTTGAGGGGAAATGCAAGGGAGCGAAGTTCCAGCCGCTTGTCGCGCGCGATGTTGTAAGTGATACAAGGGAGAGCGGGTAAATTAGCTGCTACATAGTGTATGGGTATACGTACATCTTTGTCTATGCGGCTCGTGACAGCGCTGAGCTTTGGCTCAGCTCGATCGTTGAACACGGTGGTAAGATTGGTCTGGTTCCATTCGAGCATGCTCAGGATAGCGAGATGTCGGTCATGCACTGGTTGAAGACATAAAGCGAAGTCGATCTTAACGTAGCCAATTTGTGGATGATCTGGTAGGGGAATAACGATGTTGCGTGTTAACATCATGTGTGATGCCCGTTGTTGTCCTGTTGCCGTCTGAATAACAATCGGAGCGTATGTAGAGTCCAACGGAATTATATGATTGGGTATTGCGAAATCGTAGGTGGACATCAATGAGATGGTAGCACAAGAGTCAAAATATAGAAAAGAGCAATGTGGAGGGGTACTGTTTACCTTCATGTAGTTGGTGAGGAAGGCGTTTTCCGAATGTGGGCAAGTAGTGGGGAGACTGGCGGTAAAAAAATTCTTCAGCAATAACAGATTCGTTGGAATAATGATCGGTTGAACAGGTGGTGATGGCTCGTCGGCCTCATCAGCCATGCCGTGCTTTTCGTCAAATGACGATAGAGAGGTGTGATCGGCATCTCTTTTGGTTTCGGCTTGTGGTGGTAGGTTGAGGGCAGATTGGACCTGTGAAGATAGCGAGGACAATAATGCTGGTGGTAAAGCCGAGATGGCGGAAGCGGTAAAAAGGTTAGACACAGTATTGGAAGGATTACCCTGTGTGTTTGTAGTAGGAGGAGTTGTTGTTGGGGTGGGAGCAGTAACGACAGTATGGTGTTGTGGCTCCACGTAGTTTAACGACTTTTCGGTCGAGGATAGATGAACGTCTACATCATAAATGATGTCTTCTGCAAACATGAGCTGTTCGTTTAGACGAAGTAAACTACTGTTGTCCTCAGTAGATGTTGTTGACAGGATATCGGCTGATTGTAGCAAGGTCTCAAATAACTTGTTGATATTCTGTTGTAGCTGAGCCGTGGTATCATTATCTGTCACATGCTTCGTGAGTTCGCTACACTGCTCTCGCAGGGTGTTTAAGGTGTGGTTTGTTCGATCTGTTTGATACGACATTGTAAAGGTCTAATGCGTATTCTAAAATGTAGCTTGGGTTGGTAGGGTGACACTATCGTTCAGCTTCTGGTACAGGTCGAGATGAAGATCGGGTTTCGTACATATAACACCAATCTACCCAACCACGATCGTAGCGGTTGTTGCTGGTATTATCGGCATAGTGCCGATGTATCTCTTCATAGATTTTTCTGCAAAGAGTGCCAAAGTCGAATTGAAGGTCAGTCTCTTCCTGATTAAGTTGGTAAGAGATTTGCTTCATAGATTTTTCTGCAAAGAGTGCCAAAGTCGAATTGAAGGTCAGTCTCTTCCTGATTAAGTTGGTAAGAGATTTGCCTAAATGCTAGGACAGCTTCGATAAATACATGGACATACCAGTTAGGATCATAAACAACAGAGTTAAATTGCTGTTTCAAATAAGACACATCAGTAGTCGTAACAGACTCGTAGTGACTAAAGGCGATGAGCATAATAGCTCGAGCCTTGTTGGGTAAATAACTTTTGTTGTATACCTCATTGATGGCGGGCCAGGCCGCAAGTGCCGGTTTTCCAACACTTTCAAGATTGAAGTAAGTATGCAAGAATGTAGCGTACGTGTTCTGGTAAGTGTGCCAGTCAGCTGCAGTTAACGAAAACATGGTAACCGGGGCACGAACACGGTGTCGAAAGCTAGTGCCTTCGGTGCGCGCGATTTAAGATTCGTTCCTCTTCTAAGAAAACGAGCGTTGATTTCAGGACGTAATGCCTTGACTTCATAGTCGTAACAGACAGTAGTTAGCTGAGCGACTTCTGCATCAGGTAAGTGGGGAAAGCTTCGTTGGTGAAATGCCATACTGGACCGTAGTAATTGCTTGATATGCTTGATTTGCAAGGATACCTTGCGGTTCTGAAGCTGAAAGCGGTTTCCTTCATTAAGAAACTCAACTACAGGAGCTTCGAGCTTCAATATATCCGCACCTGTGATCGCCTTGGGTGCGGCTCGTGCTGCGTGTTCTGCCATAGCAGTTGACGGGGAACCGGTGGGTTCAGTCACGCAGTTGACACTGTCTAGACATTCTAAGGGGGTCTGTCTGTCGGTGTCTATGTACACTCATCGATTTTTCGATGGAAATTGTCTATATGACGACTGTGCAAGCTGTGAGTCCAGAGTAGTGTCGCTAAGCGTAGTCACTCAGGCAGCTGGTTATTTTTGGTGCTCTCAAGGAGCTTGTTAAGTGCATTGCCATGGAATGTACGAGTGGACGTACCCATATAGTCCATAACACGTGTGCAAGAGTACAGGTTAGCCAATTACACACACATCAACATTGACATGACAATACGATGCTATGAACAGGTGCACACAAGGTTACACGATCACGTGCGCTTAAAAGATATTATATACAGCCCAATGGTAATAGCGATATATTGACGAGCGTGTCACATGTCGAGGCCGAGCTGGCGCGGTAACAGCCCAATACCCATAGGTTACGTGCATGTTGACACATGGTTTCTCAGGGACTCGCCTGGGCCCATAACCTGCAGAGCATTTAGCAAGCAGTGGTAAGTCACCTGGGAAACCATCCCGTCTCATCGTGTACGTCTGGGAAAGGTTAATTCGGGGAATGAAGGTTATGTTCCCTATTTCCTCAGAACACGACAGGCGGCATCTAGAACTACACGAGAAAGGTTAAGTGTATAGTGCTACATACCTCGGGACGCGCTAGACCATGATGATGAGCGTAGGCACAAATCAGAGGACTATTTGATTGTGTAGAAAGGAAGAAGAAGGGTAAGGAAGAGATCACGTTCTCAACGGACGGATAAGGGTAAGAGGCAGCAGATTTCTCT
>JAQMWT010000559.1:0-56465 GCA_029834535.1 Chrysophaeum taylorii | reverse complement strand
CACGGGTTGGGGTGAGTCGTCGACACAGAAGAGGATATCCTCGCGGTTGCCGACTCGACAGAGAGCCACGTAGAGCTGGAGTGGGCAGAAGACGGGCCTTGGGCAAGAGGACACCGACCTTGCGGGGCGTCTGCCCCTGGCTCTTGTTGATCGTTTGGCGTCGGCGGGGCTTAAGGGATACTGGTTGAAGGAGCCTCGGTGACACGACACAACATAATCGATGACGTATCGGGTGCCTTTGCAGTGGCCGTGCGACGGGTCGAGGTTGCGAAGACTTTAAGCTCGCGAAGTCAGCATGCCGTTGGTTGTCAGGGAGTTGAAACTCGACTGTAAGAGCGGGGCATCGTCTTCCGACCCAACCTAGTCGGCCGAAAAGAACCGACGGCTTGTCTCCGGGAAAGGCCGCGGTCAAGCGCGCGTTGTCAGCATCGACAACATCGTTTCGACGGGGGGTGAGAATGGCGCGCTGAAAGAGCCGACGCGGGTCGTGGAAATAGTCCGCGAGGTCGCCGTATACGGCTTTGAGGATCAATGTTTGGCTCGCGCGCCTACCTGATCCTTACCCTGAATCGGTTGGGACAAACAAACAAACCACAAACCCACCCACATCCCCACAAACCCACCCACATCCTTCATGCTCCCCACACACACCCCCCTCTTAGCAGTCGACATTTAAACACCCACATCCTTCATGCCCCCCACACACACCCCCCTCTTAGCAGTCGACATTTAAGGACAAACAAACAAACAAACAAACAGACAGACAGACAGACAGACAGACAAACATTTGCCGATTATTAGTAAGGATCTGCTCAGCACCTATCCAGAACTGCATCATCTTCGTTCGCCCATTATTGGTTTCGCTGATGCCAGTTTCGCTGACCGTTCTGATCCTCGCTTAAGATCTCATTCTGGTGCATGTATTTTCGTATTTGGCAGTCTCGTATTCTGGTCTAGCGAACGCCAAACTCTTACTGCCAAAGCACCATGGAAGCCGAACTCATCGCCGCTAGCGCAGCCGCTGATGAATGCCAATGGTTCCATAAGATCTTCTCCTCTCACCCTTGTCTGTTTTCGCGTGATCAAGCTCACGCTATTCCCCTGCGTATTGACAACGCTAGCGCCTTCCATGTCGCTAATCACCCTGAAGTCAGTGCTCCCTCTCGTCATATCAATTTACGAGAATTTCGCATTCGTGACTACCAGGCCAACTCGGTCATTCGTCCCCTCTGGTGTCCCACTCACTACCAGATCGCCGATCATTTTCCAAGCTCCTTCCCCGCACTTTATTCCACAAGTTAAAGGACGCCGACGGTGTTCACTCTACATCTTCTTCACCACAATCTCATCAAGTTACTCTTTCTGCTACTCTTCACCGTACAATACAACTCCGTCCATAACACTCTTTACATTCTTGTCGATGGAAAGTCGCTTCCTGCTCAGTTTGATCCAGATTCCGCTCACCGAGTATAGATTAACATTTGATTCTGGGTCAGTACCCCCCTATCATAGGGTTAGCTCTCTTACTTTTAGCACCTTTTAATTTAAGAAAACGCGGTGTTATTCACACCGTGCTGTCCTCGTTGTTAGAGACAGATACGAGGGCGGACTACCACTGCTCTCACTCTGCTGAAGGGTAACACAGTTAAAATTACTGTTCTCTACAAGGAGGCCCAGTTCAAGGCACTAGAAACTGCGCACGCTGACATCCGCAACTCCCACTCTGAAACCAACGCCCTCCTCCACCCCACTTTGCCTCCTTGGATGCCACCCACCCCACCCAAGATGCTGCATCGCTTCTTTCACCTCCTTTCCCATTCATCACCTACCTTCATCCCTTCCGAACAAACCTCCGATGCCTCTCTCCTGATTCTACCTGAGTACCATACCACCTCCACGGATGCCCCGGACCCGGTTCTCCTGGTTCACCCCCGCTCCGCCTATCTGTTCTCAACCCCCCGCCATCTCATCACGTTCGGAATAGAAATCAGCTTTGATATCGTTGAGCTGTTGCAAGAGCCAGAGAGCGTGTTCTTGTGGTGTAGCGATTTTCGTCGCTAATTCCAGACTCGGGACTTTGGGGTCGCGAGTCGCCATGTTGTTGGGGTTGCTTTTGCGCGTTGTTGGTTGCTTCACACTTTTCACCAGTAGCAAGCGATGAGACTTGACTACGGTATTGGAAACTTCATGAACTTAAGGAGATTGCTCTTACCTGGAAATCCTGTGTCGTTGTCCGAGACGTCGATCGAGTTCGATGTCTTTCGGAGGGACGTTTCTCTACCAGTACCGGCCTGGGCCCATAACCTAGAGACAGTAAAAAATCACTGTGCCCCTGGTAGAGAATGACGGCAGCGGTAGTGTCACTCTACGCCCGGTCTTCTAACGACACAAAGAGCGGCACGGTGTTGGACACAGCGATTATTGGCGATTTGGGTGTGTGAGTGTGTGGGGGGCGTACTAACCCTAAATGGAATTTTCTATCTCTACCTTCCTTCTTGCACGTCCAAATACTAGCCGGTATTTTTCGCTATCTTCGTAAACCCGAAAATCGCAACCTCCGCCTATGGTATTATTCGAAGTCTTCCGCGCTAATGGATCATTTACGTTCTATCATTGGCAATAGCTCAGATATGGCAACCATGTTAGACTACACTGCAGAGCAGGTGGATTCTGGTGATTTAGATTCACTGGTTGCATTTGTAGATGCTGACAACGCGCCCTCTTATGAGCATGATCGCAAAAGTGCGACTGGCTATGCTATTTTCCTATTTGGTTCTCTTATTACAAGGATATCTAAACTTCAGCCCACTACTGCCACTTCCACTCATGAGAGTGAGCTCATTGCTCTTAATACTTGTGCTGATGATGTGGTTTGGCTACGTAAACTGCTGACGGAAATGGCACTCGCAATAAATCCCCGATACTATATTCGCCAACCCGCAGGGAAAGATCTGCTGCTAGATTATGATGCCCACGACAAGCCTTTACCATCGGATATCTCGTTCATCCGCAATAGTCCTATCCTAGGGGACCCTGCTTCTGCTATTCATTGTCAAATAATCCTGAAAGTGCCACTAAAGCTATAGCAATCAGCACGCGCAGGTTCCGCATTCGCGACTATGTTCAGTTAAACCGCATCAAGTTGCACCATATTTCTGGCACCCATAATGTTGCCGACGGATTCACTAAGCCCTTTGGTGCTCCCTTATTCTCGGCGTTTCGCGCTTTGCTTTGTCTACAACAACCCATCGTCAAAAATAAACGATTAATCCTTACTCCCATCTTTATGTCCGCATGCGACACTAAACTAGCCCTCGCACCTATGTTCCTTGCTTATGAGCATACCTGAGTGTCATCATTAAATATGATATCCATATTTTGTCACTCACTCCTTGAGTCACGTCTCGCTTATTTGGTCATATGGACTAGTCGAGGAACGTATGCACTGCTCACATCCGACACTCCTATGGTCTTACTAGCCACAGTTTCCTTTTTAAGTCAGTCACCCATAATTCGCCCTTGGCACTTCTTCACTTATTCGATGTGTTGCTTCTTCCCCTGCATGGACAGTCAGCAGGAACTACGAACGACAAAACCAGTCCGTTGGTCATCTGATCACACTGGCTACGGTCACTTGTTATTGAGGACCAAATCAAATTACATTCTATGCCTTCTTCGACGTGTAACATCGGCGCGTGAAAGCATTCGAGCATGATTAGTTATGGCTTCTGTTATCGTCCAACCACATCAGGTGTTGATTCTTATGACATCTCCCCCAAACCCATGTCAGGATGAAGTGGTCATATTTAACCACTTACATCTTACTTGATTTGCCTGGACTATAATTACGTCTTGCCTATCTAGTTTCCCTGACATGTGATCGCTTTCTAACTTCCAGTCTAATTCGATGTCATTCTTCTTCGATGTCATTCTTCTTCGAGATCAAACTTATAAACGTCCTTCAGTTCACTTATTCTTTGAACCTTAAACATTTAGATGTGCTACCTGTACTATTTCATGTCTGCTCATCATGGATCAATGTATCACTGGCATTATCGCAACTTTAATTTTTGCGATTACGGGATTTGAAATTCAGTCTAAAATGTGTGCTTCGTCCATTCACAGTCCATATACCTCGTATGTCAATAAGTGGCGTACTTGTCTTAGTTGATCATTGCACGCAATCTTGAAGAACTCCTTTGCACTGACATCGCTACTTGAGCATTTCTCGATTACGATTATGAGACAACTTTAGTATGGCAGCCTATAGAGAACAGTAAAAATCACTGTGCCCCTGGTAGAGAATGATGGCAGTGGTAGTGCCACCCTGTTGCCCTGTCCTCTAACGACACAAAGAGCGGCACGGTGTTCGACACAGTGATTTTATTGGTTATTGGGTGTGAGTGTGAGTGGGGAGGGGGGGGGGTACTAACCCTAAATCAAATTTTCTATCTCTACGCCCTCGCAGATTGAACTCGGTGATGAGCGAAATCTGGAACAAACAAAACAAATGTCTGCCAAAGACAACTAGACGTTGAGTTGCGAGGAGGGTGACGAATGAGGAGTGTGCGAAGTACACGAGAGAGATAGAGTAGAGCGGAGTAGCAGGTGAGTGTGAGTGAGAATGGAGAAAGAGCGCAAAGTATAACGTGGAATAGGTCGAGAGGGGAAACATAATGACAAGGATAATGCAAGAAGAGGCGCGTAATCAAAAGGGAAAAAGCATCGATCGTAAGGAAGAGGGAACGTGGGAGAAGATGCTAGGTGGACTAATGGCGAAGTATGGCGAATTCAGTACTAGAGATCAGATCATTATCTTGTTCAGTGACTGGTGAAAGAAGGATGTAATGACGACATCGTGAAGAATAAGCGAGTGTACTAGTGTCATCGTCGAAGTCGAGAGTCGCATGCATTAAGTCGTGGGTGTTCCGTGACATAGGACGACGGTGCGTGCGGGTGGATAAATCCCAAGTGGCTGAGGGATCCTGGTAGTAGAACGCGTGGTCTAACTGATAACAACAGTAGGGATCATGGGTCAGGCAGTCGTGAAGTGCACAACAGACCAATGATTGATCGAAAGGCGAATAGTGAAAGTGACCATAGGAATGAGATTCTGTTGTGACTAAAGTTGGGCTAGTAAGGGTGCGACGATGTGACTGAGCGGCAGCGTTATCCCATTAAGAGATATGGCCATTTAACCAAATCGGTTTCGACATGGTAAGGTAATCGTCGTAGCGATAGCGAGTAAGGTGGAGCTGTTCCTGGAAATGTAAGAACCAGAATTGTCAGTCACATACGTGTCGAAGCTGTCGTCCTGAGTGTAGCGTGGGACAGCCGAAGCTAAACTATGAGCGTCTAAAATAACATGCGGATAATCATCGTGTGATGTTGATATCCGGATAAAGTCGTCTGGGGGTGGCCATAAATATGAAAACTATAAAATTTGCTGTAGACCTGGAGTTGTGGTCTGGTGGAGGTTGCCATTTGCTATCATCGAAAGATGATTGGACTGAGACTGAGGTTTGCGAGTGTATCGCGTATGATGGTGGATGCAGGCGTGTGTCCTGTGCAGAAGAGTCGGTGCCCTGTGCAGAAGAGTCGGGCAACAGGAGTAAATGCCTGAAGGCGATGGACTGTTCGAAGATATTGTCCTTGCCTGGGGGAGAGCTGACTTCGAAGGTATGGTCGGAGTCGCATCTTTCGTGTTCTATTCGGCAAAGTAATCCTGTGTCGTGACAATCGACTGATCCAGTATTCATTTCGTGTCCGGTGTCGTTTTCACCAGAATCAAACTTCCCTTGATGTACAAGCGCGAGGGAGCGCGGTGCATCCCTGGTGAATCGTGCAGTGACTGAAAGGTGAGACATTCGACAGAAGGGTGTTGTCGATATGCGAGAGCTGTACAGTATACAACGTGTAGGGAGCGTATGTTTCAAGAGAGGATTAATCTGTGGACGGGAGATGTCCGCAGAATGAACATGATGTGAGGCAATGGCCATAATGCGAGGACTGTCCGATAAGGAGTCATGCGAGACTGTGGCTGGCAGCGAGTGTGCGGGGACGAAAGAAGAGATTGGCATGGCAATGGACTTCCCTTGATTCGCAACACAACTGGGTGGGGCTAGCGGTGTGCGGCAGTGACATTCGGTAGAATGCTGAGAGCAGAGCGCGTGTCCAACCTGTGGAGATTGGGGGTTATCCTCGCGGGTGCTACGGAAAATGTCGACTGGGTGCGAATCGCAATGGCGGCTGTTGGGCTCAGAGTTCTGCAAGATGGAACCTGCAGTGTGAACGGAGAGGAGCGAACCGGGTGCGTCATAAGAGCGTAATATGCGAGTGCAGTCTGAGCTGTGTCCGAAGCAGAATTCTGACAGTAATGTCGACAGATGCGAAACGTGAACAGAACTGGGCGAGGATGTCGCGTGAAATTGTGCTGTAACCGAACCATAGAGGTGCAGAGCTTCAACGTCAAGCATAGTGCTGGGAGGGACGTTAAAAGAGGCGAGCAAAGGACTCTGCGTGCGGCTATCATTTAGTGGCGGGCATTTGTTGCGCGAGACTGGCGATAACTGCGACATGTGGCGTTGGCATGACAGAACTTCATTTGCATATGGCAGCATGCAGGATGAAATCGAGCGAGCTGGAACTTGAGAGGTGTGACCTGCAAGAGACTGACGGAAGAGCGTGGGAGGCTCGGAATTGCATTGATGACGGAGCTTAGTGGCATCACACATCGTCGGGAATTGGATCGTCGGGAGTCGCGTCGAAGCGGGGAGGAACGACGAGTGCTCATCAGGTCTTGCCGTGTGACAGAGGTCCTTAGGAAGAGGGACTTCGGTACACGTGCCTTGAAGTGAGTTCCGATGTAGCCAGAGTAGCCGTAGGTGACGTGACTGATACGAATCGAAACAGATATGGTCGGCGGCGGAAAACGAATGCGCCCTCGTAATTTGAACTGGGTGAAATCTTCGAATTGCCGGCGAGGCGGAGAGACCGTGGTTGCGGAACGAGCGCAGAGCCGGGCGGCGGTCGGAGGGGGCGCGTCAGCGGTGACTGAGACAACGGTGTATGTTTATCCTGAACCAAAAGGTGTTCGGGCATCGTACTGTGCAACAAGCGAGCGAGTATCTCAGTTGACCGTGAGTGTACCATGAGGATGGCGCAATGTTGATAGTCTAAGCCGAGAGGGGCGGTGAACGTGCCGTCGCGAGTGCATAGGGGCCTGTGCGATGTCTGGGCTGTAATCGGAATATGACGTATGACGTCATACAAGGCGATGGGAGCTGAATCGGACGTGATGGGACTGGCTAGTATTGCCGGGAGCAGCATGTCGGGGGTAGCGCTCGGAGATGAGGGTGAAACGCAGTCCACTTCTATCTTGGTTGCCGTGTGTGGCAGTACCACGGGCGTAAACAACTGACATGAAGGAAGTGCTCGTGTCCCAAACGAGAATGCGGGTATAGTCGCATGGGATGGTGGCATCTGGTCTCTGCTGCAGTCAAGAGTTATGAAGGAAACCAATGGAGAAGCCACAAGCACATGGGTGGCGTCTGGTGGCCAATGTTCCTGTTGGATTGGCTGAGGTGGCTCCAAAGTAGGATTTCTTCTTGGGTACGACCCAGGCGCCGCGATGAGTTCGTGCTCGAGATCATAGTCGTCCAATAGATGAGATGAGGTGGTCGCGAATGAGCGATGCGTCGACCTGGTGTCAGGGAGACCGAGGTGATGCAGTGACCTGCCTGGTGAGGTCAGTAGCCGTGCTGGTAAGATTCCAGCGGGTGCGCATAACTCTGGCGAGTGCTGACATTGGCTTGTGCCTGATCTGCAGTCGTGCAGGGAGGCGAGATCGTCTGTGCTGGTGCGGATTGCAGCGACAGGGGCGGGTCAGGTGCCTGGGAGGCTGGAAGGCGGCCTTTGTCTTCCAGAGGCGAAGGGAGCAAGCAAAGCTGTAGCTTCATCTCATCGTGATCAGATAGGCGCAATGAGCTAGTGCGCGTAATCGTGGTGCACTTACCTGTATCTTCATGATGTACCTGTGCGTCCTGCAGTGGTGCTTCTGCGAGCGGGACATAGCTGAAGGACTGATCCATCGGACGGGGTGCATCAGCTATGAATGAGACAGGAGCCAGTAGCAGTGCAAGGTCGGGTGACAGAACGTGTGCGTGGTCGAGCAATTGAGCGTTGGACCTGGGCATTGTCTGCATAGTCTGGAACCGTGCTGTGCAGTTGGTTTGCATTGTCTCGTCTGCTACATCAATGGGCTGACTGGTGTAGCTAGCCGTTGTGGTCTTATTTTTCGTCTTGTCATCCAAGAGAGACTGCGAGATAGTACTCGTTGCTATGTGCGAGACTAGAAGTAGCTGTTGAGCAGCTGTGGAGAGCTGAGTGCTTTCTTGTCTGGCAGTTTCTGTGGCTGTGGAGTTCCAGAGACATGGTTGCGCAGCGTCCGGCGTCTTGGCATTGGGGATTGCCATAAAGTGACTCGCAAGTTCAAAGTCGGACGTCGGAGAATGCATCGAAAGACCTGTGAGATCATCAACTGAAATACGCCCTCGTAAGGCGTGCGCGACTCTGTGCGGGCGCGATCGACTTATGTTGGTGATCGGAAGGTCGTAGACATGTGGCGGCGCGGAGCGTCGTTGGAAATGACGAGTGTCTTGGTGTTAAAGGCGGTGGCGTGGAGAGCATCGAGAAGCGTGTTATGCTCCAAGAGCAAAATCGCGTGATGTGAGTGGTCCGAGGTCAGTGCCAAAGGGGGTGTTGTGCGCGGCTGGCCTGTCTGCGAGGTAGTGCAGATGGGTGCGTGAGCTGAGATCCCGTGGTGGAGAGTATCCGGCCTGGAATGCATGGGGTCCAGTGCGGGAGGTCGAAAAGGGGGATCGCCGAAGGAGAGTGCAAGTTCGCTTGGGTCATGGTACGTGAGTGCAGTAGGGCCAAGGGCGATGGGAGGGTCAATCATGCTGGGTGCATCCTCAATGGCGGAGATGCGGGGACCAGAGCAGCGAGTGCCGTAGTGACCAGGGTTGCCCATAGGCGTGTAGTGCATGCGAAGGTGCGGGCATGTGACATGCGTCCTCGAATGAGGAGTGACGTGCCGAGCGACAAGAAGCTTTTGAGGGAGGAGACGTGCGTGACCAGGGTGCATGTTTGCGGTGGAGCCGGCAGCTGGCGAACATTCGTCGTACATTCCTGTTATGCGAAAATGCTGACAGAAGCGGTTCAGGTGGAGCGAGTCTGTGCAGTGCGCGCGGAGAATGTCTCCTGAGAGCGCAACATCGATTTTCCGGAGGCAGCGCAAGCGTGTGGCGTCCAGAAGAGAGCTATGCAAGGGGACATAAAGGACCGAAATGGTCGCAATAGAAGGGTGCATAGTTTGCGGCTGATCGGGTCGTTCAGAACTCTCGAAATCTGTGTCCGTTACTGCAGCCATGGGGAAAGCTTTCCAGAGGCTTGGTCGCGGCGAGACATAAGGATCGGCAGCCGAAAGGATTGCGCCCTCTGACCGAAAGTGAGGGAGCGTGTGATCAGGTGTTGCGACTGGTGCTCGTGCGAAGACATCCATCAAATCGTTACACGGTGGTCGCAGATGGGTCCATGCAACCTGCTGAGCAGTGTCATCCAGTGCATCCGGCCGAGAAGGTGGATGGTGGGTGCAGCAGCGAGCGCCGGTGAGCGGCAGTGCGCGCCTGTCTTCGGGGAGAGAAGGCAGCGAGGTGGAACCAGCTTCGAAGTGATCGGGAGAGGCTGATCGAGAGATATCGAACAAGGCGGGAGTGCCTGGCGAATCTGAGCTGACACCTGCAGGTGTGGTGAGCTCCTGCGAGCATGGTGATCGTGGGACCGTTGACAGCGTGTCTTGTCCTTGTGGATACGGCATTGCGGGGGCATTGGTGATGGCGCTTGGATCAGGCGGCTGATATGGAATGGTCGGGGAGACCATCTTCGAGGCTAGTGAAGTTGGTCTTGCTTCTTCACTGTATGCGCCAGACCGGGGGGCTGAGTCCGAGAGGATGTTGTCAGTGGCCTGCGGCTCTGTTGCCTGGGGCATTGAATACGGTGGGGCCATGGGTCCTTGAGTGTGGTTGTCATAGTCGATGTAGGCGTAATACTCGGGAACTTCTCGAAGTGTATTGTTCTTTGACTTGTCGAACGTGGGAACGAGGTGGCTTGGCGTTCCGTCGGCAAGGCTGCTTCCTGGGCCGTTGTGCCCGAAGAGAGAAGAAGCCCTTGTGCATGTCTTGGCAGCATGATGGTGATCATGACCATCAGGGAGAGAGCTGTCTGTTGATAATTCGGAATATGTCGACTCTTGCTATACGTTGTTGTGATTCTTGGTTTCGCTTTGCACGTCGGCAGGGCTGCTGTCTGGACCGTTGTGCCCAAAGAGAGAGGAAGCCCTTATGCATGCCGTGGCAGCTTGATGGTGTTCGTCACCATCGTAGATAGAGCAGCTTGTTGCTGATTCCGAAGTTGTCGAATCTTGATGTTGGTGGTTTTTTTCTTGGTGTGACTTTGCACGTGGAGAACGTCGCCGGTGGTTGGGGTACGGTCGCATGAGTTGGATGTACGCCCACGCAACTCGAACGCGGGGATGTGGTCGAGTTGGTATGATCCAGGTGCCCGAGGAGGCGAGCGGGTGCAAAGGGGTTCAGGGGGTGCCAGAGAGGCGAAGAGTGATTTGGCAGAGGAGGAGGGACCAGAGATGGCGGGGGGTTGAGAACAGATGGGCGGAGCGGCCGGTGAACCAGGAGAACCGGGTCCAGGGCATCCGTGGAGGTGGTTATGGTACTCGGGTAAAATCGGGAGAGAGGCATCGGAGGTTGGTTCGGAAGGGGATGAAGGTAGGTGATTAGAGGTAGAAAATTTCATTTGCGCCATGACCCCCCCCACCACCACACCACACCACACCACACCACACCACACCACACCACACCACATCACACCACACCACACCACACCACACCCCCCCCCCCCTTTCCCTCTCTCGCTAAAACACATTACGTACACGCACAAGAAGCCCGTCACCTGACACTGTCAAGTGCTGTCCTCTGTGCGTCCTGTCTCCCTGTCTCCTTCGACGCAGGGACAGCACTTGACAGTGTCAGGTGGCGGGTTTCTTGAGCGTGTACGTAATGTGTTTTAGCGAGAGAGGGAAAGGGGGGGGGGGTGGTGTGGTGGTGGGGGGGGGGGTCATGGCGAAAATGAAATCTTCTACCTCTAGTGATGAATAGGGAAAGGAGGTGAAATATGCGATGCAGCATCTTGGACGGGGTGGGTGGCATCCAAGGAGGCAAGAATGGTGTGGAGGGCGGCGTTGGTTTCGGAGTGGGAGTTGCGGATGTCAGCGTGGGCAGTTTCGAGCGCCTTGAGCTGGGTGTCCTTGAGATGGAGTGTGGCAGTAATGCCCATTTCCCCCACTTACCTGCCTGCCACCTGACTTACCCTGATTGTTGCCCTGGTATTGACCTTGCATTTATGGGGAGGTGTCATCTTGACACCCTCACCTGCGCTTCCACTGGACCCAATGTACCGGGCATTTGTATTGCTTTCTTGCTGTCTTCTTGATATTACCCTCTTTTGATTGTCCGATTTCGTGATGGCGTGAGGTATTACGCTGAGATCGGGCGTGTGGTGGTTTCACCCGCGGTTCGGGTAGGGAGAAAGGGTTGTTGAGGCCCCCGGTCCGGCCAGGAGGGGCGGGTATCTGAGAAAACCACTACAGTGGTCTCAGAAACGGGAATCGATAGTCCAACTCCCGGACTATCGATCTCCTGTTTCTCGGCGGCGAGTCGGTTCGTAACGGTCGAGTGAGTGCGAAGCCGACGCATTTGTGGGTGAAGATCCAGAGGATCACGGGTACCTCCGCGGGGTTCATTTTACGTGATTCGGATCGAACGGGGAGCCGAGTCACTGCGACTCATTTTGCATACTTTTGCATATCGACTCATTTTGTATACTTTTGCATATCGATCGTCATACTGTAAGGCAGTATCGTGAGACCTAACTGGCTCGTGCGAGGCAGACCACCTCCCTGACGGCGAGCGACTACACCGGGAAGGCCGTCCATAGTCTTCACGCGCAAGGCAAATGCTTCCGTAAGACCAGCGCACCGGTACAGCGCGCAGTAGTCAGACGGCTGCCGGCAATTGTCGTCTGACGAAAAGAATACAACAAGTGAGTTGTGAACATCCAGAACAAACATATTATCCGGGCAAATCGCGATCATGGCAGAGAGGCCAATGACAGAACGATCGCAGTGGTTTCGGGACGCACAGGGGCGTCTGCAACGATTCAGTGCAGGGACTCCGTTTGCGTCTATTGGAAGAACACCGTTCAGTACGCCCTTTCAACGACAGGAAGCCGAGGAAAGCGGCATCGGAAGAGAGGCCAGATCATATGATAGCCTCGACAGCCCCCCGAGCGTGGTCATCCTTCCGGATCCACGCGGCGGCGAAGGGGGAGATACGGTTGCGTCAGACGCAACTTCAAGACAAGGGGAGCCGACGTTCCCGTACGCACAACCCTACGAACGTGCGATGAATACTACGGAGTCATCTCGAGCGGAACCCGAACCGTTTACGGCGATGCGTGGACCAGAGGAGAGTGCACCTCCTAGGCCACCATCCGTGAATATGAGAGCAACAGATTTTCGCGGGGATGTTGACCCCGAGGTTCTGCAGACCATCAACGAACGATTCGAGATGTACCAGTCGCTGATGGAGCAAATCATACGTGAACTTGAGAACACCCGCCGCGACGCTCAACAACAACGCTCAGAAGTGGAGCGACCGCGGATCGACAACGATCGACTTCGGCGAATGATGGAGGAATCCATGCAAGCGCATGCTCGAGAGGCACGGCCAACCTCTCCGAATGCTACGCGTGTTACGCCCGACGATGATAATGACGCTGTATCGGCACTGACCGACGATCCGCCACCGCGAAGTCGACCGGAGCCTACCCCGCACCATCATACTGACCCCGGTTCGGCGCGTCCTCGTGACGAAGAAGAAATACTTCGTGTCAGGAAGGGAGCTGCTGGTATGACACGTATCACATTCTCGAATCTCACGGGGCAAATTACCAAGGACCGTGATGAGATGGACGCGTGGTGGATGCAATTGCGGCGTATGATGGAAGGCGAGATCATACCGCATGAAGGATGTGTCAACATGCAGCTAGAAGCCACTGATGACGTGTGTCATGCCATTCTTACGGCTGCTGTTGACGACGACGAAGTCGAGGAGGATGTCTCGAGTGACAGACCTCCTCCTGAGCCACCTCCAGATGAAGAAGTGAAAAAAACACCAGAAATGGAGATGGAGGCGACTGTTAAGGAGCTGCTATCTAAGCACGCCTCCTTGGTTTGGATACCCATCACCGACACCTTTGTCGTCGTCTATTTTGCTGGCGCTGGAGGATCAACGTTGGGTATCCGGCGATGCAATGAGCTATATGGCAGTTCATTTCGCATTGTCCTGGCTTTGGATGCTTGTCCTCAAGCCCGAGCCACCTCTGAACTCAATTTTCCGAAGATTCCCTATGTTTTGCATGAGTTGGGGAAATCTCATCGTCGTACATAAGACCTGGTGTTGTCGTATTTGCATTCAGATTTTTGGAAGCACTCTTATTTTCACGCCAGTCCGCCGTGTATCTATGGATCGACTGCCAATTTGCACTACAGGGACGCACGCAAGGGCGCTACTATTACTTCTTGGGTCCTGCGTCATTTCCGCAACGCACCTTATGTGATTGGACGATGGACACTCGAGCAGGAACCATCAGTGATCCCTTTTGTGCATCACCAATTTTATGTGCCGCGTATTGTTGATTTCTATAGTATCACGCCAGAGCTGCTGTGCTCGCGCACGCGCCTACTTGCTTGCAATGTTCGCTTGGAACTGCCGTTATTATCGCGTGTACCACCGAATTTACGGGACCGTTTTGGCCCAGCGTTGGGATTTACAGGTGGTCACCCGCTCATTATAGTGAACAGTTTCTCATCTACGCGCCCGGCTATCGGCCCTGCCTTCACGGTGACGCGCAATAAGCTCCGCTTAGGACCTCATTTCTCGAACACCCGTCCACTCACGTTGCAGATGCACCAGGAAATTATGACCGTTCCTGATACGTGGCAATGGGGTGCGACAGTTTCCGAGACAGTAGCTATGAAGATGCTTGGCAGTATGGTGCCACCCGCGACTATGACGCGGATTGCGCTAGCAGTGCACAATTCGTTTGAACCTTCACTTCGAAATTTGGGTAAGTTGCGGAATATTGCGACGACTACGCTAGCCCAACCTGATCACCATATTCTACGGTTTTCACCTTTTGCTGTAGAGTCGCGCATTCCAACGCTCGACCCTGCCACTCGAAGTGTAGCATGGATTGCGCCCGATGAACTCTACTCTTCTGCGAGTCCTGCACCATCCGCTGCTGCCACCACCACCCCGCCACCACCTTCAGTTACATCGCCTGGGACGGCTTCATCTTTTGCAGGGGGCACCGTCGCCACTGCTGTTATGCAGAACAACCAAGTTGATAACCAGCCCTCCGCAACTGCTGAAGAAGAAGGCACCGCGAAAGAGCGACCAGCGTATTTCAATACGTACGACGTTCCGTGGGCGGACGCGCCTCACGACGAACATGGTCAACCTTCACCGGTGATGCCTCCTCATTTAGCGGATCAGGAGAGCATGCAGGTCATCCCTCCGACCGTCGCACAGGTCGAAGAGGTGATGACTGACTTGGGTATTACAGAGCATCCTGCCTTCGATGATGACGAGAAGCTGATGATGAAGCATTTAATCTCGTATTCGTGGGCATTTTTCGATGATGTGATGAGACCTGTTGATTCACCTGAAGTGACGCTCCGGTTCAAAGAAGAGAACCCGACTCCCGTCAAACTCTCGCCATATCGGTTATCGAAAGAAAAGATTGAATGTTTGCGGATGCAGATTGAAGCATGGACCCGAGACGGAGTTATTCGTCCCGCGAATTCTCCATGGGGTTTCCCTATTTTGATGTTGCCTAAGAAAGGTGCTGAGCCTGGCACTTCCAATGCTTACAGAGCAGCTGTCGACCTACGGCGCCTCAATGCATTGCTCAAGGATGATAGCTGGCCGAGTGTGAGCATGGCTGACGCGTTGATGTTTCTCATTGACAAGTTCTGTCGTTCCAGTTTGGATATTCGTTGGGGCTATCACAATTTACGATTGTCGCTGGATGCACAAGATGTGGTCACCTTCACTAGTCCTCTGGGAGCGTACAGCTACATGCGTCTACCTTTGGGAGTCAAACCAGCCGGAAGTTTGTTTTGCAAGCAGTTGAACACTGACTTCGCAATGGCTATATCGTGATCTCGTGGCATATATCGACGATATTCTCGCCGGTCACGCAGATACAAAGAATCACTTGCAGTGCCTTGTGCAAGTTATTCCCCATCTCGCCTTGAAGGGGTACAGTGCCAAGATCAAGAAGATTCATTTTATGCAAGAAGTCATTGAGTTTTTGGGTCATTTATCTACCCCGAACGGACTTCTTCCATCACCAAGATCTTTAGAAGCCATCAGACACATGCCAATCCCTGGCACTTTGTCGGATGTTGACCCTAAGAAGCAAGTGCGATCTTTCCTTGGAATGGGGAGCTTTTGCCGGCGTTATGTAAGGAATTTTGCGAAAGTTGCAGAGCCATTAAGACAACTGACGTTGCCGGACGTGAAATTCAAGTGGACGAAAGAATGTCAGGAAGCTTGGGATGCCATCATCGAGGCTATTGTCACGTCGAAGGGCGTCTACCATCCTGATTACTCGTTGCCTTTTTACATTCGAACTGATGCTTCCGCGCATGGGTTGGGTGCTTACCTATTTCAAAAAGTACCAGTCGTTGACGACGATGGAAGAGAAAGAATCGAAGAGAGAGTTATCGAGTACTGGAGTCGAACCGTGCCTAAGTCGATGAGGAAGTATGATCCTCGGCGCTTGGAACTCCTCGCAGTACTCTCTGCTCTCGAAAATTTCCGATTTTATATCGAAGGTCATCAGACAAAGTTAGAGACGGATCATCGTAACTTAACGTTTCTGCGGGATTCGAATCATACGTCTGGACAGTTAGCACGATGGGCTATGCGGCTTGCTGCGTTCGACCGGGAGCTCGGATACAAGCCTGGAAGCTCCCCTGGCATGCGTATTCCGGATTGTCTGTCGCGCAACCCTATCGACAAATTGATCGAGAAAGATGAAGACGGGGAACCGATCAATGAAGTTTTTTTTGATTTTCCAAGAAATCCCCACCGATGTCCCTGGCACAGCTTGCTTCACCTTCTCTTCGGTGACGATGCCTATGCTGACGGACAGCGGACCCACCGCAGCTATGGTAGCAGTTAGTACGCGACAGAACGTACAACCGCCTCAATTCTCGTACGAGTCTGAGCCAGTTGACTCCGTCGAACGTCTCCCTTTTGCGGATCAAGCGGAGGATGAGATCACTCTCGATGATATAGCGAAAGAACAAGCTGAGGATGAAACATGCAAGCGCATCAGACGGAAACTCGACTCTGAACAGAAAGATCAAGACGAGCAGTCATCCGTACCATATGAGATTGATGACGTGTTGTATAAGGTTGATGATTCAGATTCTCAACGTCTTATTGTGGTCCCTCAGTCTATGCAGAAGCGTGTGATCGCCATGCATCACCGAGGCTTGTTCGGAGGCCATGTAGGACGAGATTCCACAGCGAATCAAATCCTAGAACGGTATTGGTGGCCAAACGTCTCATCATCCGTTAATGAGTTCGTCAATGCCTGCATTATTTGTCAGAAGATTCGATCCACCATGCCTAAGCGCCATGGCTTGCTCTGTCAACCGAATCGCGTCGGAGACTGCTATGTCCTAGGTATGGATTTGATTGGACCTCTACGAGGCGCTGACCTGTACACGTACATACTCGCCATGTACGATGCAGCATCACATTTCTTGAAATTAGCTCTGATCAACACGAAGCACGATTATTCGATCTTGAACGCGTTTGTGGACAAGATTTTACTTGAGGGATGTCTCCCACGATGCATAGTCACGGATAATGGAAATGAGTTCGCGAACAGGTTATTTCGCACGTTTGTTCGTCAATTCAACGTACGTTATCGTACTACCCTTCCGTATCATCCTCAGAGTAATCATACTGAGCGTGTCAATCGATTCATCAAAGCCTTCTTGCGAGCTGCGATCGATGAACAGCGTCAGCCAGATTGGTCGAATTTCCTCCCATATGTGTCATTCATGTACAATAGGATGTACATTCCGGGAACGAAGATTTCACCTTTCATGATGCGTACTGGCAAGCAACCCCTGTTACCACCCGATTACAATCTTTTGAGTGAACAGCGTGATCTACCGCAATCACGTCATCAGATTTTGGTGGACTTTAAGAACAAGTTTGAATTTTATAGTCGACTCGTTACACGAGCTCATCAGAAAGCACAGGAGAGTCAAAAGCTCAACTATGATGCCCACCAAGTTGACATCCAGTTTTCCCCAGGTGATTATGTTCTGCGTTTTGTGCCTAAAACACGCCACAAGCTACGGCCCATTTGGCGCGGACCTTACATGGTTACTAGAAAGATCTCTCCCGTCGTTTATGAAATTCAAGACGTTAACGACGATGATGCTGAATCGGTTGTAGTATCTGTCCAACAGATTGTGCCTTTGAAAGTGCCAACCATCGACACTTCTTCAGCCCCTCTACATTTACCCTCTCGGACCGCGACCGGTTCAAACGTGGTTAGTTCGTGATTTCCAGGGTGAAAGGACGATCCAACGCGTGGAAGAAGCGTATCTATGTTGCCGAAGTCTACGAAGAATATGACCACGACAATGATACTGTTGCGCTTCACTATTATACCGATTTGGGACCACGCGATGATCCTCGCGTCTTTGATCCTACTAAGCCTCTAGCTGAGCGGCGCTTAAGACCAGAATACAAAGATCCGGACGGAGGTAGCTTCACACGCCAACGACCAAACATGGAGGGCTATGAACCCTGTGTGACTGATTTTCGCCCGGATGAAATCGATGTCCTCGTCACTAACTTCGATCTCCACAGCAACAAAGTTCCTGCTGATGTAGCTGAACGAGCTTATCGTACCATTCGTGAGCGTGACCTTCGTCGCCCTTGAAGTCGAGGACGACTTCATTTCTCAAGTAGGGGGCTCCTGTGGCAGTAATGCCCATTTCCCCCACTTACCTGCCTGCCACCTGACTTACCCTGATTGTTGCCCTGGTATTGACCTTGCATTTATGGGGAGGTGTCATCTTGACACCCTCACCTGCGCTTCCACTGGACCCAATGTACCGGGCATTTGTATTGCTTTCTTGCTGTCTTCTTGATATTACCCTCTTTTGATTGTTCGATTTCGTGATGGCGTGAGGTATTACGCTGAGATCGGGCGTGTGGTGGTTTCACCCGTGGTTCGGGTAGGCCCGTAGGGAGAAAGGGTTGTTGAGGCCCCCGGTCCGGCCAGGAGGGGCGGGTATCTGAGAAAACCACTGCAGGAGTTCCGCGTGGGTAGAGACCAGTTCGTCGGTTTGGGTGGCGAGCTTGGCAGTGGCGAAGGCTAAGGCAGCGTCGGTTATGGTGAGTTTGGCGGCCGTGGAGGACAAAGCGTCGTCATCGAGAGTGAGCGTGGCCTTGGTTGCGGCCAATTCGGCGGTTTGGGAGTGGAGTGCAGCCTGAGTGGTGGCCAACTCGCGTTGGAGCGCAGACGGAGGTGCATTGGAACTTGGAGAAAGAAGGTGGAGTGTTGCTTGGGTGGAGACGGGAGAAGGGTCGTAGCCGTGGAGTGCGTAATTACGCAGGTGGAGGTGAAAATCGGGGGGACAGCGACTTTCGAAAGGCGACGAAGATCGGGCAGGAGGGTCCGATGTTGTGGCGGCAGTAGCTTGAGCCGCGGAAGGAGCTTGGGTAGGGATGAAAATGCCGGTGCCGTCGTGGCCGTAGGTGGCATGGTCTTGTGGGTGGAGATGAAAGTCGGGAGGAGAGTGGCTTGCGGAAGATGATGGATATCGGACAGGAGGGTCCGACGGTGGGGAGTTAGTCTCCAGCGAACGAAGTGGAGGCTCCGGTGGAGTTGGTGGAGTGAAGGGAGTAATGTTTAGTGGTGGTGGTGGTGGAGTGTTCAACATCGCTGGTGCGATATTCGAACAAGGTGGAGTGTCCTCGTGAATGTGGGGTGTGCCAGGTTGTGGAGTAACCTTGGCTATGCCAGGGTCCGGAGGGAAGGCAGCGGGGGCCGAGACTTTGCCGTGGGGTGTTTGACATCCGGTGGGGTTGACGGCAGAAGGTGGGTGTTGTCCATGTTCGAGAACGTGTTGAACAGCAGGAGGGGGGGTGACCATCGAGATGATCGGGTCTTGGGTCGCGACTTCGTGAGAAGCTTGCGCGAGGGGGGTTTTCTTAGGAACAGCAGGCGGGAAGCCTGTTCAAGTTGCTCGTCCTGGTCGAGTTGCTCGTATTGGTCGAGATGTTCGTTTAGAGCTTCGATTCTTGCGGCGAGCGCAGCATTTTCGGCAGCGTGTTTGGCTCTGAGATTAGCGAAATCAGTGGCGATCTGATCATGGAAATCAGCTTTGAGCTGTTGCCAATCAGCTTTGAGCTGTTGCCAGAGAGCATGTTGTGTAGCGAATTGCGTCGCTAATTCCAGACTCTTGACTTGTGGGTCGTGAGTCGCCATCGTTTTGGGGTTGCATTTTGCGCTGTTGTTGGTTTCTTTCACGCTTTTCACCAGTAGCAAGCGATTAGACTTGACCACGGTCTTCGAAACTTCAGGAACTTCAGGAGATTGCTCTTTCCTGGAAATCCTGGGTCTTTGTCCGAGACGTCGATCGAGATCGATGTCTTTCGGAGGGACGTTTCTCTACCAGTACCCGTCTGGGTCCAAACCTAGAGACAGTAAAAATTCACTGTGCCCGTGGTAGAGAATGATGGCAGTGGTAGTGCCACTCTGACGCCCTGTCCCTAGCGTCACAAAGAGCGGTACGGTGTTCGACACAGTGATTATATTGGTTATGGGGTGTTAGTGTGAGTGAGGGGGGGGAGTACTAACCCAAAATCAAATTTCCTATCTCTAGCCTAACTAGCTATCATTAGTGAGGTTCCGCAGGATAGAGCCGAAAAAAATAAAATAGAGCCGTTTGTAGTCCGTTGCTTTTCCGAAAACGCTGGAAAAGCGTGACACGTGTGCTATTACGCAAGTACTTCAACAAAAATGGCGCGCACAATCCGCCGCAACCTTCACAGGGTGATGCGCGCCGTGCGGCGTCCTACGGTGGCAAGGCCGCTGCCGAGGGTCCCTGTGAGACGACGCATGACGGGGGCTGAACGGCGCAGGTGGTGTTTGTGGCCTTGGTGAACTCCGCGCACAAGTTCCCTCACATCTCGTCCTCTCCTTCCTCGCGTTGAACGGGTCGAAGGCCACCCAGTTGCGGACGAATGTCTCCTTGATCTTCGGGTCCGCCAGGTGGTTGCCGCTGAACGACACCTTAGACGCGACGGACATCTCAAACCGTATCACGACGCCCGCCGTAGCCAACCCCGCTTTTGTTGCAGTTATCGAGAACGTCGACATTGAAAGCAAATTCTCTGTGCCAGACTGTGCTGACCTTTTCGATCAAATTGTAGAGCCGTTACATGGCCGTTTTGGAGTCGTTGAATGACCGTTCGTTTTTTTTTCGGGGTTTTAGCCCTGTGGAACCTCACTATTGACTTGACCATCTGACTGTCATTGGTCGATCACACTTCCTTGAAGTAGTTCATGCTTTCGTATGACATCCTGGTGGCACTGTTCTCCTATTTTGAAGAGTATCGTGCTACATTTTAATTCAGGAGACATAGAATTTAACGATTGCAGGATCTATTCCATGATGCTTGCACTATCGCTCATTGTGCTTCATTGTAAGGCAGCTGCAGCAAGTTTTTGGCCAGCATCTGTTATCTGAACACACCAAGCCGTTCACATATCCAGCCTCAATCATCATGTCGATCAAGCTTGCGTAACTCTTGCGTTTGCTAATTCACTGACTAGTCAATGACGTCCCTCGCTTTCCGCATCCTAAAGTAAAATGCAAGAGCGTCATAAAACAACATCTTTGACAGCTGCGGATGACTCATATAATTCACATGAAGCCGCAACCTCATGTCTTTCTTGACAGTCGCTCGTGCCGCTCGTGCATGTGAACTACGTTCTTAATAGTGTGTGTGTCATATACGCTTCGATTGGCTGCTGGTGACGACACTTGTCTCCTTTGTCTGTTTGTCTGTCTGTTTTGTTTTGTCCATAATGGTTCAGCGTTTCACGTCTAGTGCACGATCTCCGCACTCTCACGAACGTCTGGGATGCATAAAGCATCTTCCACACGTCGAGGGGGTCCAGAGAGTTGACTCATAACATGTACGGCGCTTTGGAGCTTTTCGCACCTTTTCTTATACACCGTCTTTCATGGGGGTTCTCTCTCCGAACTAATACGGCTTTCCCACGTCCCTGCCCTTCCTTCCCCTCCCGCTTCCAAGTCTAGCTAGATATGAGAATCATCTCGTGCTTTCTTCCTAACAGGAGAAATCCACCATTTGCGTGCAGTAAGGTCCAGAGTATTTTGCTTAATTAGCAGGAACTCTGTCCCTCGTTGTCAGTGTGAAAGCTTCTACGGGACTTAATGTCCCTGGGGAAGTTTGGAGCTAATTCCTGCCTTGTGCAGTAACATGTGACAAGCGGAATGGTATAGTCGCACCTAAGACCGCACGCGGTCTTTATCTCTACCGTATACCCGGAGAGGGTCAAATATCTCCAGATATTATTTTTAAGTGTGGCGCCGCGGACTTCGACTGTCTGGAATTCAGGTCGGAGCCTGCGGTCACGGAAGCGAGAAGCCGGCTTGTAATTGCTTAGAAATCGGCTGACTCCTGCTCTTATTTCGTCCGTTGAGAACGCGATCTCTTCCTTACCCTGCTTCTCCCCTTTTCACCAAATCAAATAGTCCTCTGATTTCTGCTCACGCTCATCATCACGGCATAGCGCGTCCCGTAGGTACGTATAATTACATGTTAAACTAGGTGTAGTTATACGTGTCGTCTGTCGTGTGCTGCGGTCAGCGGAACTAACCTGCTCCCTGAACTTAACCTACCAGACTCACACGGTGAGACGGATGGTTCTTCGGTGACTTTATACCACTGCCTCGCGGAATAATGCAGGGAAATCTGCTAACTCCTACCCTTATTCCGTCCGTCGAGAACGCGATCTCTTCCTTACCCTTCTTCTTCCTTTTTACACAATCAAATAGTCCTCTGATTTGTGCTCAAGCTCATCATCATGGTCTAGCGCGTCCCGCAGGTACGTAGTACTTACATGTTACACTGATGTGTTGCTATGTGTCGTCTGTCGTGTGCCGAGGCTAGGGGGGCCCTACAATGTAGCCCCCTGAAACCAAGGGGCAGCAAAAAAAGCAGCCCCTAATACCACGTCGATTTTCCAAAATCCGCCCTCCGGCAGCTACCTACCTACCTCTCTACACACATACATACCGATTTAAAATATAGGCCGACGCTAACCCTAGGTCTCTGCCTAGGAGCTCTCGAAGGCTGCCCCCAGCGCTGGCCAAGGGTGTCAGATGAGCGCGGAGCTGCCTTGTTACGGTCATGATAAAGGAAAGAAGCAGGCGACGTGGCCGCCGGTGGCCGCGGGTTCAAAGTTTTGTGTGAAGGCGACGAAGTCGGACTGGGAAAAGGCTTGCGCGCATGGCGCTAACCGTAACTTTCGAAGTGACGAGCCGTGGGGTCCGATGCTGCGAGTCCGGGTGCACGTCCAGTGATTTCGGCGAGTCGAACGCCGCGGACGGCGCGAGCACGACGGCGTCTCTGTTCCACTGCAACAAACATATTAAGTCAAAGCACTCGCCGGCGAAGAATACAACATATTAAGTCAAAGCACTCGCCGGCGAAGAAGACGACTGCGGCGCGCTCGATCACAAGTTTCTTCCAGCCGCAACCAAGACGCCCCAAGGTGAACGAATCGACCGCAGTGAACGAATCGGCCACGGTTCCATTTGGTGGCGCTCGTGATGATGAGGAGATGAAGGATATCGGGGACGACGACGACGAAGACAACGAAGACGACGACGTTCTCATGCAAGAGCGGCAACCAATCGCTTCCTTGTCGGGCGAAGCCCCGGCCCTGGCTGAGTCCCACGAATTCGACGAGGACGAGGACGAGGACTTCATGAGTGATAAAAAAATGAACGACGACAACGTCGTCGTCGACCTCTGCAGCGACGACGACGACGACGACGTCGTCGTCGTCGATCACTGCGGCGACGACGACACATTGTCGTCCGGTGAGGCGGGTTCGACTGCAAACCGCCCTCCCCGAGATCGTGTCGCTCTTGCTGTTAACCGCCGCGTCCGGCTCTGCTTCGATACTACCAGAAGACTCGACAACAACGGCGGGACCGAGACCCCGTTCGCGGAAGTCCAAGGGAGCTCTTGGCCCCGCTGACTCTGTGCGCCGGCCTCCCCTGGCCGGGTCAGCTTCCCGTCATTAAGACATACTAACTGCCTGGTTGCTAGCGTCCACGACGGTCCGCTGCTTGCGGTCGATGCTGCAACTTTCTTCTAACGATGCCTCGATGTCGCGTACGGGATCGTGCACCAAGTCCACGAAGTTACCAGCGTCCCGACACTCTTGGTCTTCTTCATCGTCAGCGGTCCCCGCGTCAACTCCACTCAATCCCACAAACTCACCGAGCGGCCTGAACATGTCCACGCCGGCCGCAGCCATTTGATCGAAGTCGACATCGACTGCGTCGTAAAATGGCGACTCCCCAGCGTCGGCTGCAAGTAGAATTTCCGCAGCACGGGTTGCGCCCTGGCGCCAAGCGTTCGGCACGGAGACCATGGTCACATCGACACGCGAGCGGTCCTCTTCGTACTCTGGGAGCTGCGCCATCGCGCGACCAAGCGTAGGCGCGCCGTCAGTGGCACTAATCGCCTCCTAACGACCGAAATCGCCACGAAATCGAATTTTTTTTTTGTAATATAAAAACTTGAATCCGGCCCTAGCGGGGGCACGCACTTACCTACCTACGTGGTGTCGGGGATTGCTTTTTTTGCTGCCCCTTGCCTGAAACCTACTTATCATTGCCAGACTCACGCGGTGAGGCGGGATGGTCTCTCAGTGATCTAACCACTGCCTAGCGGAATTCTCTGAAGGTTATGGGCCCAGCGGGGTCCTGAGGGATCATGTGTTGCATGCACGTACTTATTGGGTTTTGGACCGTTACCGCGCCGGTCTAGCCTCGCCATGCAACACAATTGTTTGTATACGCTTTAACATGGGTTGTACATAGCTACACCGCACACGATAAAGACGGCGTACCCCTGTGTGCTTGTTTATAGTGTCGTATTATCGTGACCTTGCGATCGTTAACCTTATGGTTGCGATGGAGGACGGCGCCTAATACGCTTGCTCCCTGCGGCGGCCCCGGCCGTCCCGGAGTGAGACGGTGCCTGCCCGCCTCCCGGGCTGGCCGGTTAGCACCCGGAAAGTCTGCGCTGGGATGGGGTTCGCTCGGTTGGGTAGAAAGCGACGGACGGGTCGATTATTCGTGGACCAAAACGTTCGCGGTCTGCGACGCGACGAGAAGAAGGAAGAGTTGTTCGCATCTTTACGGCGGCGGGACATCTTCGCGGCCACGTTGCAGGAGACGTGGCTCAGCGGCAACGAGTCGCTCGAGCGACACGGCTACGTCGCTGTTTGTTCCGGTTTGGCAGCCTCTGAGCAGTCTTCCCGCGGCAGCCAGGGTGTGGCCGTGGTGCTGTCCCCTGCGGCGCAACAGGCGTGGCACGCGAGCGGCAGCACCGTTATCCGCGCATCTGCGCGAGTTATTGCGCTGCGACTCGATGTCCAGGACGATGACGATCGAGACCTCGGCCTCTTTGTCATGAGCGCTCACGCTCCAGCCGGAACCGCGCCTGACGAGAAATGGGACGCGTTCTTCGACGACATTGACCTTGCGCTTCAAGCGCGACGGCCGGACGACATCCTCGTCCTGGGGATGGACGGGAACGCGGCTCTCGGCGTGCGCTCCAAGTACGTCGTCGACGGCCCCTGTGGGCCCTACGGGGCGCCTTACGTCAACAACGCTGGCCGCCGTCTCCACACGTTCCTCGCAACACGGCGTCTGGCGTCGGTCGGCACGTTCTTCCGCAAGCGCGCCTACGCGTCGTGGCTGCACCCGCGCTCCTGGAAAACGTACCAGCTCGATCACATGACCTCACGGCGGCGCGACGTGCACCGGTTCGCTGATGTGGGTTTGACCAGCAGCCTCGTGGACTCGGACCACCGCGCTCTCAAGTGCATCCTGCGCGTCAAAGTCCGCCTCGCACGGCCTCCTGGCACACGGCCCTCTTTGGCGCGCCTTGACTACGCTCCCCTGCGCTCAGAAAGCACGCGCTTCGGATTCCGGCGCCGGTGGTGCTCGAGAGTGCTCGACATCTTCGGCTTGGGCCGTGGGTCACATGACAACGTGACCGACGACGCACCGACCGACGCCACGGACGAGATACCCGACGCCGACCAGGCCGACGCCGACCAGGGCTCGCCGTCCTCGCCGTACTCCCGCCTTGCGCGGGCGGCGGCTCGGCCTCTGACGCCTTACGGCCGAAGACCCGACGCCTCCGACCCGGATGGTTTGAGGACGCGGCGGAAGAACTCCAGCCTCTGATCGAGCGACGCAACTCCCTCCACGCGTTTGTGCTCTCGCTCGGTGCCCGGCGCCGTCTTCGCTCGGCGTCCACGATCCTCGACGACCTTCGGGCGATCAAGTCGCGGCTCGCGAAGGCCGTAGCACGGGCGAAAGAGCGATGGATTACTCGTCTGTGTGCCGGACTCAACGCGGGGAGCGAGTCGCTCGGCGGCACCTCGAAATACTGGAATACGGTCGAACGGCTCCGACGCGGTCTCACCAGGACCACATTGGCTAGGCAGGTGCAGATGACGAAGGCCGACGGTAGCAGGTGCTCGTCGCCACAGGAGAACGCCGACGTGTTCAAGGCGCACTTCAAGCAGCTCTACAGTCGACAAGCTCGCTACGACCCCACCGTGATCAACGACGTTGACCAGTTGCCGATCCGTCCGGAACTCGGGGAACCACCGACGCAGGAGGCGATAAAACGGGCCGTTGGTCAGCTGAACTGCACCGCGCCCGGCGAATCGGGCCTGCGCGCGGAGGTCTGGAAGGCGCTCGCTACCGACGCTCGCACGCTCCCGCTGTTGGAGCGTGTAGTCCTCGAGTTCTGGGAGTCCGAAGTCCAGCCGGCCGAGTGGGACGTAGGCCTCCTCGGGATTCTCGCCAATAAGGGGGACCTCTCCCTGCCGGGCAACTACCGCGGGATCATGATGCTCGAGGTCGCGCAGAAGATCGTTTCGAACATCGTCCGTGCGCGACTCAACGTCATCTGCGAGGCCCTCGATCACGAGTCTCAATGTGGCTTTCGACCCGAGCGCGGTACGTCCGACGCCACCTTCTCGCTCAAGCTAGCGCTGAAGAAGCGGCGTGAGTACGGTCAGGACTCGTGGGTACTGTTCATCGATTTCGTTAAGGCGTTCGACCGCGTCCCGCGAGAGCTTCTCTGGGAGGTGCTCCTGAAGTTCGGCGTCCCGCCGAAGCTCGTCGCAGTCATCAAGGGCCTCCACCGAATCCAGGTCCACTTCTCGGTCAGCGGTGTCGTCGCCTCGGTTGACTCGATCATCGGCGTCAAGCAGGGCGACGTCCTGGGCCCCGTCCTGTTCGTGCTGTTCATGGCGGCACTGACGACGTCGTTTCGACGACGCCATGGCCGCACCCCATGTGTCTACCGTACGCGGAAAGACTTTCATATGACGAACCGGAGTTGGTCCGCTCGCGGCGACGAGTTTCCCTTCGATGAATCGGCGTACGCCGACGACGTTGCCTTTCTCTTCTGGGACCGCCACATCGCCGCCAGCGAGACACCGCGCTTCATCGAACACTGCGACGCCTGGGGCATGGAGGTGCATTGCGGCAACCGACACACGAAAGCGGCGTCCAAAACGGAGATGCTGTTCGTCGCTCGCCCGGCACACCTGTACGGCGACCCAAAGTCGTTCGACGACACGAACCTCTCGGACATCGAGCTCGGGCGCGGCCGCTTCATACCGGTCGTCGACCAGTTTAAGTACCTCGGCTCGGTCCTCTCGCGCGACTGCCGCGACGACTCAGACGTCGACGCGCGGATCAAGAAGGCGTCTCAGGCCTTCGGTGCCTTGCGGGACTGCATCTTCGCCTCGAAGTCCGTCTCTGCTCGCGCCAAGCGCCTCGTCTATGTCTCGCTCGTCCTGGCCATCCTCCTTCACGGTGCGGAATCGTGGTGCCTCACCGAGGTCCTGTTCCGCCGGCTGCGGTGTTTCCACGCGCAGTGCGCCCGCGTCATGTGTCGTGTGACCCGGAAACACACCTGGTCCCACCACATCTCAACGGAGATCCTGCGGCGGCGCCTCGGCCTCGAGTCCATCGACGTCTACGTCACGCGCCGCCAGCTCCGCTGGGCCGGTCACGTCGCCCGCATGCCCTTCTCCCGACTCCCTCGCAAGATGCTCTCGTCTTGGGTCCGCTCCAAGCGCCCACCGGGGGCTCCGCAGATGACGTACGGGAGGTCGCTCGCCAAGGCACTCCGGAAATGCGACATCCCCTTCAACTCGTGGCACGACCTCGCACAAGACCGCGCGCAGTGGCGGTCCGCCATCCATGCACTTTCATCCCAAGCTTCTACCCCAACTGTGTGATTTTTTGCTCTGTGATCCTGGACCGGCTACTACCGGCCCAGCCTGGCTCCCATGCCCGGGAGAGGTCCGAAGTTAGTTAGTTAGTTATTATCGTGACAGTGTCGGTGTGTGTGTTGTCTGTACTAGTCTTGTATTGATTGCATGCGCGCTTGGAATATTTTGGGTATGTCCACTAGGACACTCCACGATAGTACAAACCTACCGCTCTCCGAGCACCACCTTACACAACTCCCTGTTCAGTGCACACCCTTTCACACTGACAGGAACCACCGTTTGCACAGTTGCCATACAGGCGCTTCCATAGTTTACCTGATGAGTGTACATAGACACCGCTAGACAGAGCCCCCTTGAATATTATAGAAGGTGTCAATTCTGCTCTCTGACAACCCACAGGTTCCGTCACCATTCTCTTGCAGAACAAGCCGTAAAGGTCGCACCCAAAGCAGTCTGGGTGCTGACATTCCCTTACCTAAGGTTCCCGTTGATTTTCTCAGCGAGAACAACCATTCCAACACCAGAGTGGCGGTGCTCACCTTGGTTATGTTGAAGATTTGCCGTTGAATACCAGGTGCCTCATATCTGAGGCGTTCCCACTCATATCGGACCATCAAGTAGCACAGTTGGCTACTGTTTGCTACGCCAACGAGGTCAGGGCTTTTTCGCCCGAAATTAACGATCGCCTTGAGGATGGTGAATGCAACCTTAACCTCACCCATTCTTGCGAACTTGCTGTCAGCCTAGCCAGCCATTACCAAGAAATATTTAACCTGTTTTTACGAAGCAGTGTCTCCGAATGATGTCTCGTATTTGAATCAACAATTAAACGCTGCTGTGTATAATTTGTGTGTACATGTTGTTCATTAGATGTGTGCATTCTTTCAAGCATCTCCTGTTTCAACTCGACTCTGAACTTGACCTCATGCGGAACTCTCTCCCACATCTGCCTCCGACCGAAATGTCGATAAACTATGGGCCAGAACGTGTTACTGAGTCTGGAACCAGCGCTATTCTCCCTACTGATTCCAATGGCCGGCTCTCCTTATGCCATACTACCGAGTCGGTAAACTTTACTGAAGCTGCCCTTGCCCAGCTTTCTCTGGAGTAGCTAAAATGAACTATCATCTGATAACACCAGCAACAATCGCTACGATCGAGGATGGGTCGACTGGTGCCTCATCTACGAGACACGCTCTTCTACCAGAGCATATCCTGAAGCTAACAGGCTATGCCATCCTTCTGGCTCTTCAGCCATTCTTGAGTACGCACTGGACCTCTACAACTCAGTGTCCAATACTACAATTGACAAATAAAGTCTTGAACCGCCAGTCTCTTGAATCCCTTACGTAGAAGGTTTGTCCACTCATCAAAAACCCAACATACTGCTAACCCAACTGCTGGACTCTACAGACACTGACCTGGCACACACAGCACATGTATTTGCGTCACTTACCAATTCAGCCAATGGACAACAGTCGAAACCCGCGTTTAACGCACGACGCCTACGTAACTCAAAAGACGCTAGCCAGCCCTTCTCTCCCAATGATCTTAGCTACTACCGGTCCGGTGACTCCTATGTCACCAGAGCTCGCAGTCCTGGTCAATCTAACGATCGACCTGTGTATGCACGCACCTTCGACAGACCTTCTCGATCGGATATGAAATTGTTAGATCGCACAAAGCATGCCATGCATGCACTCGAAGGTCAATTCCGCGAACTCTCCAAATATACCGACCAAAGTGCCACTACGTCTCAGCTGCAAGATAAGATTTCAAAGCTATTTGAAACGTTTTTGCAATCTGCCGATATTATTGCCACTACGTCTAACCCTGACGATAATGCAGACTTGCTCCGCTTAAATGATCAACTTTCCTATGCCGGACTGGCACCTGTCGGTCCGGCCTGGCTCCCATGCTCGGGAGAGGTCTGAAGTTAGTTAGTTAGTTAGTTTCCTATGCCGAAGATATCGTTCGGAACGTTCACATAAATCTGCTTTCGACCGCAACGTCGTTAAACTATGGGGGGGACCAACATACTGTGTCTGCACCCAACTCCTCTACTCCATCTAACGCAAGTGGTATCAGTTCGTCACCCGCCACTGCTGCTGCCGCGGAATCAGTCAATTTTACTGCGGACGCCATAGCAAAATTGTCACCTGAGCGACTTACGGAGCTCTCGTCACATGTCACTGCAGCAATGTGCCGAAGGAGTTCCGATCAAGCAGCGGTCAATACTACATTGTCGAGCAACCCACAAGATCTCTCACCCTTCGATCTTAACAACGGTCTCGGCAAGGACAACGGGGAACCTACCGCGCCCGTCGTTCCTATTACCCTTTCACAAGTTGTGGTCACCTCAAAACTGCTCACTCAAACTAATTTGTTCGCAGCCAGCATTCCTTCTACCTGTGTACCCTGCGAAAACGCTTTTCTCACCAAATACCGGAGAGACCACAATCTTCCCCTCCATTTTCAATTTCTATACTTGGACAGTTGTGCTTCCATCTCGCTTATGACCACATTTGATGTTGCTCTACCGAACCACATTGTTCCCGTAGACGCTAAATGTGCCCCAGTTGTCCAAACTGCCACTGGACAACAGCAGGTGTCGCATATCATGGTTACGAAAATATAGTATCCCCCTTACCTGCCCACCCAGGCATTGGCTACGTCAAGCTTGACTATGCCCTGTTCCTCAAACCGGTGCAGGATCGACACTTCTTTATCCTAAGTGCCCCTGAGTGGAACAAGGCTCAGCTAACTGTCACTCTCAATGACAGTGAACAGCCAAATATGTCGCATCTCACTACTCTACTTGATAAAGACGTGCATGTGCCCATTCACTACGTCGACCACGACCCCCCGGCACTACCGTGTCTACCCTACACACTTGCGCGAGATAGGAACCTTGAGCTACGTTCACTATCCTTCCCGCTGAAGAGGTACAACGAAAACCGTGACCTTTGCCACTATTACAATTACCTGGTCACCAAGCTCAAAACTCGACCGTGGCTGCGTACTCTACTTCTCAACCTTCGGAAGCAGAATGAATATGTAAGAAACAACACTCCACCTCTCACCTGACTACGCACTCGTCCAGCATTCCTAACAACTACCAACAATGGCTCTCGCAAACCAACAATCATGTTACTATGCTCTGGATTCTCAACACCTGCGTTCTTGTCACAGGCCACCAATGACTTGGGCTTAAACATCCACGTTAAGATTGCTGTTGAGTCCGACGAAACGCTTGTACGCATGTTGCGCAAACACTTTCCAAAGATTATTATTTTCGAATCTCTACCCTCCTTCCTCAACCATCTCCAGTCTATAACGGAGGATGAAATACGGAATTTTTACTGTAATGTGATAGAAATCACTCCCCTTGTACCAACCGAAACCTTCTCGAGAGCACCAAAACATCCGACTTGGCCAGTTTGCTCGATGACTCCCTCTTTTACAGTATGCTATCTGTCATCAAACCACTCAAACCCTTAGTTCTACTTGCGGAGATGACACCCCCTCACAAGTACATTCACGGGGATCACATCTCATTAGCTAACCTCATTCACGCCACACTGGACTACACTGTTGATGTAGTCGACCGCCTCCCTGCCTATCTGTGCGTCGATTATCAATCTCGGGACGATGATGATCTGCATTGCTCGCAGGTACAACACTGGACCCATGGACATCCTGTCCTGGCCGAACCAGCACCCGAAGCGCTTCTTGGACACAGCAGATGACGCTAACTCAGTCCCTAAAACCCTCTGGCTCTCCAAGACTCTGTCTCGAGGCTGGGTCCGCACTTACCCAGATCCACCATTGGTTCACTCCCCCAAGACGTTTCCTTTGTACTCTCGTACTGGCTCCGTTCGGTTAAACTTCTATGAGCTTGAGACCCACAACCTACTCTTCCTCAGGCTTCATTCACAGCAAGCTTTCGAACAACATACACATAAAACGCACTCGGAGTGTTCCTATCATCACCTTGGCTTCAAGAGGTCTTCTAATCAACCACTACCCGGGTCATCAAATCCTCTTCGCCCCAAGGCATTTATCACCCCATACAATTTGTTCGCCAGAATCTCGCCGAACAACGCTACACCGGTATCTTACTATGTTGCGATTTTCGAAACTAACCAGCCCGCTCCTACGCTATTTCTTACAACTTCCTCATCTACATTCAATATCCACACTCTTACCGGTGGACACCACTCTGATGGCAACTTACTAGTTGAGAACAAAGCAAGCAAATATCAGGCTTCCATTGACGCATATGGATCTACTTACACCCGAATCGCCAGCGATAATCCCGCCGATAAGAAGCCCCATCTCGACTAGTTTCAAGGATGCCAATGGCTAGTGCAAGCCTACCCCCTTGTCAACGCAGCCCACAACACTGTCCCTGCTATCCGCAACTTGCTCCAACAGTGCTCTCTTGTTATGCCGGACTGTTTCTCATACGACCAATCCTCCGACCAATTCACTTTAAAGGACAGATATTTTTCATTTGAAGATCACCATCTTTCTCATAGCAGGTATATTGGCTACTTACGCGGCAGTAATACCTTACCCTGATCGCCGACTGCGGTTGCGATGGAGGACGGTGCCTCATGAATCCTGAGCCTTGCGAGGGCATCCGCCCTCCCGGCGTAGGTTGGCACCTATTCGCCTCCCGGGCGGGCCGGTTGGCAGCCGGAACGTTCGCAGTGGGACGGGGTATGGCCGGGGGGCGAAGACGGAAGGTTATCGGCGAGTTGGTTGTCAGTCACATCGCGGTCTCCTCGTCGCATTGCGACAAGCTTGATGGTCACTCTCCGCCGACCGACCTTTCGGCGCTCCTCGTCTACAGGCCCGTGATTCCGGACTGGCTCCTGTCGGTCCGGCCTGGCTCCCATGCTCGGGAGAGGTCTGAAGTTAGTTAGTTAGTTAGTTACGCGGCAGCGACCGCAAGCTCGGATCCAAAATTCACTATATGTCGGCTCCATTGCCAGCTATCCGAGGATATGCCGATATCATCTTGTTGGACCCTCGTAACGGCAAACTCCGCTACCCTACGCGAGCCGAACTTATCAAAGCCCACAACCACACTCGCTTCCAGACGTCCTTCTTACTTTCATTGCAGAAAGACTTATGCTGCGACCTACTCAGCAATGCTCTACCTGCGGGCACTTGTCACATCCTTTACACCCACATCTGTCGCGTGGTCGCCGATATGAAGTCACTTATGTTGAACCCTTCCTTTCAACATGACAATGCTACCTTGAAGAAGACTTACGCATATACCTTCCTCACCTGTGAGCTGCTTCTTTCCAGTCACAGCTCAGACACTATCTTCCAGGCGGCTGCATTCATGAGTCACATTTCCAACTGCAGCTGGACCGAAAAGTCGCTAAACTACCGTTCCTCCGGAACAACACCCGAGGAAGCCCTTGCTATAACTCCCACTGCTGATGATGCTGACACTAACGATGATCCTGATGCCCCATCATTAGACGCATCCACAGAGCTCAAATTCAATGTCCGTCGGAAGAAACACATCCCGGTCAAAGCAATCCCTCGCAAATCACTCGCCCATGGCACCGTCGAATACCAAAATGCCAAAGAACGCGCCAGCCGCTTCCACAATGTACATCACTGTCCTGATAACGCTGCCGCCAAAGCCCCAGGCGTCCATGCTCGCCCTGGCTTCTCAGCATCCGACATTCCCTACAGGGATATGTGCATAGACTGCATTTGCCACAACAAACGTCACCGCCACGCCCATGCTAACGAAACCAAGCCCAACTTTGAACACACTCACCGACCAGGTGAGGTCTGGGCTTGCGATGGTGGCAACGTCACCATTCCCTATGAATGGGGCGGCTTCACTCGCATCATTGTATTCAGAGAACTACTGTCAAAATTCCTACTGGCTTACTTTACGCGCACTACCAACGCGACCGAATTCACGCAAGCCCTGGACTACTTGTTCGCCTTTTGCAAGACACAACTAAATGTACATTTTCGTGCGGTATACTCCGACGCGTTCCGGCCGTACTTCAGCCGACACATTACTACCCCCTGCCGGGTAGACAAAGGCATCAGCCTCGTTGCGTTCCCGCCTTACCTTCATCATTTTAATCACGAGGTCGAAAAGAGCATAGGTTTTATTGCTTCTGCCTCCTCAACTCGCCTCCGTAACCTTCTCAACGCCCATTATCGTGGTGCCAAGATCGTGGAACCTGCAGTCCACTTTCCGTGGGCGGTGGTCCATACAATCCAATCATACAATATTTTACCGAATGCCTCACTCGAGCGCATTCACCACGCCATCATTAGCCCACCTCGATTCCTTTATAATCAAATGACCACACCTCAACATGATCCCCCCAAAAATATTAGGGAGTGAGCGCTTCCTTCTCCTCGAACCTCACGAACATCACAAATATGAACCGTCTCGTCGACGCTATATATACATGAGCTGTGCCAATTCGCAAAACCCGCTTGTTTCTCCTCATGTTGACCATCAAGCTGATGTCGTCCTCAACCCGCAATAATAATGGCCAACTTCGCGTTACCTCCAAGCTGACCTTCACCTATATGATTCAGCGTTCCACCCTGGACCCTGAACATGCTCCTCCACCTGATGCTCCACCTATATCTTTCGACATCACCCCTCATCGAGATGACGACCCCGATGATGCGTTGCAGAGGGGGATTCATACTCGGAGGGGGCACCCTACTGCTCCTGCTCCGTCTCCTTCCCCCGCTCCCGCTCCGTCGCCGTCTCCGCCTCAATCTTCTACTTCTACCCCAGCAGCTTCACCTCCTGCTGACGACAATACTCTTTCACCACCGCCAATCCTTCCTTCTTACAAGGACCTATTTTCCCAAGACAACCTTCAGCTTGTCCCGGGTCCCAAACGCCCCAACCAACGCAAGGCCTCCTCTATGGCCTCTGTGACTGCTCGGCTTCAAGCCTCCACTGTTGGTGCCTACAGAGCCGCTGGTGGCAAACTCGCTGACTTCCGATGGGACCGTCAGCATCGCTTTCTCGATTTCAAATCACCCACCCTCTCCACCCTCAACTCCACGGGTGGCATCCACTGGACGGCTCTCTGCCCGGAGGGGGAGCTGGCTATGCTGGTACAACACCTTATTCCATTACGAACCGACCTTTTATCTCGATATTCTTTGATTGATGGTGTTTTCTCGCAAATCAAATGTGCATCAAGCATTCCATTGGCTACACACTTCACCACTGATGACACACCGTTCCGCCACCATCCGTCTTCACTTACTACCATGTTCATGGAACACGCCTCGGCTTTCGGTGATTCTCCATTGCAGTACGCTTATTCTTACTTGGCACCTACCGGCTTATCGATCATTCCTCATATGAGGTTGGCGCTACATCCGCTGAACTATCTGACCTGGAGGAATATCTCCGCTGCTTTGCCGAGTACATTACCCAGGTACTGCATGAGGAACCTCTCCTGGTGGTTGAGTTGGAACCTGACAATTCCACTCCGTCCACTTGCGCCACTCACGCCTATACTGAAGTTCTTTACACTGCTTCGACCGAAAAGTCGTTAAACTATGGCTCCCCAGCTACCGTAGGCCAGACGAATACAAAGTCCAAGAGGCCGGCGTATCTATCGATGAGTACAAGCTCAAGTGTCTACAAGGACTTACTCCCGAAGACCGGCAAGCTTACATCAAGGCGATTGCAAAGGAGCTGCACGATATAGTGCGCTTCGGGTGCTTCAAGCTAGCTCTACCTGATGCTTCGACTCGTCCAATTGACAGTCGCCTGGTACTCAAGATCAAGACCAACTCCTCCGGGGAGTATATCAAGCACAAGGCTCGGTCAGTCTTGCGTGGTTTCTTAGCTTCACGTGGCGCCGATTTCTTTGGGACGTTCAGTCCCATGGCGACGATGACTGCTATACGTGTCATCTTAGCTATGCTGCTTACAATAACCTACCCGTGTACCACAGCGACGTGCCTAACGCGTTCGTCCAGTCCGACATAGACGCGCACGTCTACGTACAGCTTCCCGATGGTATCAAGTTACTCGATCCTCAAGACGATAAATACCGTGGCCGTCGCTTACCCAAGTTGCTTAAGTCTCTCTACGGACTCAGGCAATCTCCCTCTCTATGGAACAAGGAGATCGACAGCTTCTTTCGGAATCTTGGGTATAAACGACTCCATGCGGACACATGTTTGTATGTCCGCACAACTACTCACGCTCGATTCCTCATCTGCTGTTTATCTGTGGATGATATCGTTATAGTTGCGAATGATGATACCCTGCGCACTGAGCTCCAAGAAGCACTACACAAGCGCTTCTCCGTGGAACAGTTCGAGCCAGTCCATACTCTTCTGGGAATGCGCGTCTGCAGGACTTCTGATGGATCCATATCTTTAGACGTCCAAGCCAAACTAGACTCGCTGTTCGACGAGCACCCTATACTGAAGACACTCACTCCGCTGAAGTATCCTATGTCATCAACTTTCACTTACAAGGAAGGCTCTCCTTCCACTGATGTGGAAATCTATATACACAACCACTTCGCTACATTACTTGGCAAGTTGGTCTTTATGCAAGTCGCCTGTCGCCCAGATTTCTCTCAAGCTCTAGGACGTTGTTCCCGAGGCATGCACTCCCCTACGTACGTGCATGTTCAAGATGCTCGGCCGCCTCCTACGGTACCTCAGTAAACCAGCCAAACGAGCTCTTCGTCTCTGGTTTCACCCTAAAGGGGACGCTATCGAGAATCACTTGCGCGTTATCTCCTCTAACCGAATTGACTTATCGACCATAGTCGACTATCAGGACAAAGATATTGCAACGGGCAAGTTCGACCCCTGGTTGCTATGGTGGATGCTGACAATGCTCCTTCGCTGGAACAGGAAGATAGGAAGTCCACTACAGGCATTGTCTTCTACCTGTTCAACTGCCTCGTCGCGTGGAAAAGCAGTTACAACCTATCATATCGTGTTCTACCCACGAAGCTGGGCTCATTGCACTAAACATTTGTGCTGATGAAGCAGTATGGCTCCGCAAACTACTTCTCGAGCTCTCGTTTGTGGTTAACCAAACATTCTACATCAACACGCAAGCTGATCCCCAACCGATTTTGATGCGGACAACAATCCTATTGCCGATGATATGCGCTTCATCAGAAGCCTACCTCTCTTGTCTGACAACGCGGCTGCCGTCCACACGTCCAATAACCCTGACGGCTCTTCTCGGAGCAAAGCCCTATCTACACGATGTTCAAAATTCGCGAGTATGTCGCATTGCAAAAGATTCGCGTCCATCATGTCCCCGGAAAATTAAATGTAGCCTATGGCTTTACAATGCCTCTTGTTGCCGACTTTGCAACGTTTCGCTCTCTACTAGGTATGCATCATGCTACTGATTCAGAACAATATGAGATCGAATCGCTAACCCTGGTGTCCGCAATATCGTTAAACCAGCCCTCCTTTTTTCGCCACTACCTTTTACTCGTACGTCGCCGATGCCGCCCTGGCGAAGCTTTCCACGAGGAGTCACGCCCGCTCGTCGCAAACTGCCACGCACACTTGGTCCCGCGGAGTTTTCGGTCAACACTTCCCCGAGCCGCAGGAAGCCAACTCGCGAAGACATCACTCGACTTCTTTATACTTCCGCCTCTGCGATGCGTGTGGACTCGAGCTCACCAACTACTCTTGCCGACGCCGTGAACTTTAACGTTAATCAGCTTGAACAGGGACTACCTGTTCCTGATGAGAAGTATACAGCGCCCTTTACCAACATGCTTTCCTCTTTTTTTGCGCACTGATATCGCAGGAAGCTGTTAACACAGTTTGTGCGTCAATAGATCATCTGGATTGCCAAGTTTTTATGGAGCTATCCAGTTTCGTTTTGCTCCGCACCCCGGTCATCCTTCCGCTGCCTTCTGCACCCGCTATTCACGCTACGGTATGCCATCGTGGCCTTAAAAAGGAAACCCAACAGATGTCCTTTCACTGTCTCCAGTGCTTCGATACAGATGGGAAACCACTGCAAATCTGTGTCACTACTTACAAGAGGAAGATGGATGAAATACCCGCCAATGGCATCTACTACCCCGGCACCAGCTACTGCTGCTCCCTCCGATCTTGAAATCACATCAACTCGCGTGACTCATCTTACACAGCAGGCTGAGACGCTCCAGATGTCGCATGACCAGCTCACGCGACGCCTTCATGCCTTGACAACTGAAAATGCCGATCTACGGTCTGACTTGCGCAATGCTGTCACAAACATAAGTGACATGGAGAATCGCTTGTTCCCTGCCACTTCCAACACAAATATTCTGCTGGTTACCTTATTCAAAATGTGTGAATTGCTAACTAACTAACTTCAGACCTCTCCCGAGCATGGGAGCCAGGCCGGACCGACAGGTGCCAGTCCGGAATCACGGGCCTGTAGACGAGGAGCGCCGAAAGGTCGGTCGGCGGAGAGTGACCATCAAGCTTGTCGCTATGCGACGAGGAGACCGCGATGTGACTGACAACCAACTCGTCGATAACCTTCCGTCTTCGCCCCCCGGCCATACCCCGTCCCACTGCGAACGTTCCGGCTGCCAACCGGCCCGCCCGGGAGGCGAATAGGTGCCAACCTACGCCGGGAGGGCGGATGCCCTCGCAAGGCTCAGGATTCATGAGGCACCGTCCTCCATCGCAACCGCAGTCGGCGATCAGGGTAAGGGTTATGTTATTATGTTCTGGGCTATCAACCCCTGCGTTTTTGTCACAAGCCAATGATGACTTCGTCTTGAACATCAATGTCAAAGTTACTGTCGAGTCTGATGATACTCTTGTGCGCATCCTTACTACTAATCGACAGATGTTTGTCTGTTTGTCTGTTTGTTTGTTTGTCTTTAAATGTCGACTGCTAAGAGGGGTGTGTGTGTGGGGAGCATGAAGGATGTGGGTGGGTGTGTGGGGTAGGAGGGATGTGCCTGACGGGCGGAGATAAGTACGCGGGACCTAGTCGGGGTCATCGCCGAGTCGTGGGGCAGGCGAAGAGAGGACGGGCTCCGCCCGTAGGTCGTACGCATGCTGCCGCCGGACGTATGTGCGACGAAGGGTGACGTCCTGCTGGGATCGGGCGGCCTGGGTGGGGTTCCCCGAGGCGGCGACATGGGTGAGGGAGGTGAGGGCACAGCGAGCCCGGCCTAATGCGCTGGCGATCCCCCACTCACGGTAGATGCGGCGAGTTTGGGCCGCCTTTGCCTCTGTGAAGTTGGCGCAGCCGCTTGCCACCCTGGTTCGCGCAGCGATGCGCTGTTTGCTTGTCCCCCGATTCAGGGTAAGGATCAGGTAGGCCCGCGAGCCAGCCATTGATCCTCGAAGCCGTCTACGGCGACCTCGCAGACTATTTCCACGACCCGCGGCGGCTCTTTCAGCGCGCCATTCTCACGCCCCGTCGAAACGATGTTGTCGATGCTGACAACGCGCGCATGACCGCGGCCTTTCCCGGAGACGAGGCGTCGGAGTTCTTTTCGGCTGACTAGGCTGGGTCGGAAGACGACGCCTCGCTCTTTACAGTCGAGTTTTCGACTCCCTGACAACCAACGGCATGCTGACTTTGAGCGCGAGCTTAAAGTCTTCGCAACCTCGACCCGTCGCACGGCCACTGCAACGGTACCAGATACATGATCGATCGTGTCGTGTCACCGAGGCTCCTCCAACCTGTATCCCTTAAGGCCCGCAGACGCCAAACGATCAACAAGAGCCAGGGTCAGACGCCCCGCGAGGTCGGCGTCCTCTTGCCCAAGCCCGTCTTCTGTCACGTCCAGCTCTACATGGCTCTCTGTCGATCGGCAACCCCGAGGATATGCTCTTCTGAGTCGACGACTCCACCCTACCCCACACGTGCTGCGCAATACCGATAAGCCCCCTCCCGGCGTCTACACGCGCACTGTAGGTGAACTTACTGGGGCCAGGTGAACTTACTGGAACCAGGTGAACTTACGGAGGTTGGAGATTGGGACTAGGTGAACTTTAGTGACCAGGCGAACTTACTGGGACCAAGTGAACTTACTGGGGTTTTTAGAGTAAACTCAAAGGTTAGCGGCGTGTGCGGATCAAAGCAGCTTAGATTGGCGGGGGTGAGAGCGACGAGTTCAAGTGAGAGTGGGGTGAGTGGATGTGAGCACGAGTGGGTTTACGCCGAATTTACTGAGGTTAGAGATTGGGACTAGGTGAACTCAACGGGAACAGGTGAACTTACTGGGGTTAGAGATTGGGACTAGGTGAACTTACTGGTCTGCACTTGTGTTACGTAAACGATTCCCTGATGTTGTCATTTTTCAATCCATTCCCTCTTTCATTAACCACCTTCACTCAATTTCCGAAGAAGAAAGACGGAAGCTATATTGTGACATCATCGAACTTACCCCTCCTTGTGCCAATCGGAATCTGCTAAAGAGCACCAAGACATCCGATTTGGTTAGTCTACTTGACGATGCTCTATTTGATAGTATGCTCGCTGTCATCAGCTTACTCAAACCTCTGGTTCTGCTAGCGGAGATGACGCCTCCCCACAAGCAGGTCCACCGGGATCACATTTCAGTGGCTAACCTCATCCACGCCACACTTCACTATACAGTTGATGTGGTCGACCGATTTCCAACCTATATTTGTGGCGACTATCAATCTGACCCTAACCCTGCGATCGCTAACCGTTGTTTGCGATGGAGGACGGCGCCTAACACGCTTGCTCCCTGCGGCGTCCCCGGCCGTCCCGGAGTGAGACGGTGCCTGCTCGCCTCCCGGGCTGGCCGGTTAGCACCCGGAAAGTCCGCGCTGGGATGGGGTTCGCTCGGTTGGGCAGAACGCGACGGACAGGTCGATTGTTCGTGGACCAACACGTCCGCGGCCTGCGACGCTTTTGCACGACCTCGCACAAGACCGCGCGCAGTGACGGTCCACCATCAACAAGTCCGTCCTCGTCCCTCGCCTCTGCCCCAACTGCGTGATTTTCCTCTGTGATTCCGTACCGGCTCCTGCCGGTCCGGCCTGGCTCCCATGCTTGGGAGAGGTCTGAAGTTAGTTTAGTTATCAATCTAGAGCAAGATGGATTTGTGCTGCTCGCAGATATAACACAGGTTGCATTGATATGCTTTCCTGGCCCAACCAGCACCCCAAGTGTTTCTTGGACATTGCGGACGACATCAATTCCGTCTCCAAGGCACTCTGGTTACCTGAGGACTTAGCGAAAGATTGGATTCGCGTATACCTTGATCCTAGAGAGATTTGACCCTCTCCGGGTACATGGTAGAGACTGCGTGCAGTCTTAGGCGTGTACAGACCATTCCGCTTGCCACATGCTACTACACAAGGTAGGGATTTAAGCCCCAACTCCTTAAGGACACTAGGTCCCATAGAAGCGTTTACACTGACAACGAGGAACGAAGCCTCTGTTAATTAAACAGAAAACCCCGTACCTGACGGTACGCACCTGGAGGCCTACTCCATGTTGGAAAAGAGCTTCAGACTGGGTTCTTCATAGTCATGAAAAATATAATTGCGGAAGGGGAAGGAAGGAAGGAGGGAAAGCCGTATTACGGAGAGAAAACCCTCTTGTAGAGATTGGTGTGTGATGTTCCAGTGTCGCACACATAATAGTGTAGCTCTCTGGACCCCCTCAACGTGTGAAAATGGTTTGTGCATTTCAGACGTTCTTGAGGCGGAACTTGTGCAATATACATGAGAACAGTGAACAATGGAACAAACAACAACAAAACAGGACAAATTAATTATGATGTCGAGCGTGTTGTGATGTTGCGTAAAGAAGCGGTATCGGTATCCACAACATCAGATGTGTGGTCCAATTCATCCTCGCTATTATCGTCCAGTTCCTTTAACTCTGGAGAAGACGAATTATGATCATCGGAGGATAGGTCGTTAGCAGTGTTGGTGTTGTGCGTAGTCATTGCATCACTCAAGGTGACCAAGGGTGACATAACAGACGAGAGGAAGGACATAGCAGCATCTGGTGTAAGAGCGTGTAGATCCAATGCAGGAATAACACGATCATGTGCATCAGACATAGCTGTGTGGAGGCTGTGAGCAGCTGCGTCGATTAGAACTCGCTGTGCCTCATTATACGTATCTGGAGGGAACTGTCCAATAGACGAGATAAGCGACCGAGAAATGATATGGATAAACACTGCAGAGGTCGGGATTATGGTGTTCTGATGAATTTGAAGACTTGACAATATGTTATCTAACAAAGAAACATGTTTGATGTTCTCGGTCACTAGAGTATTTAGTGTTTCGTAGGTCTCTTGCATCTGTGTGAGAGAAGTCAGTGCAAGCGATTGATGTTCTCGTGCCATCAATTGCTGTTCGGTGTTAGTGACACGTAAAGATAAAGACCGAATCTCTTCTTTTAATTGGTGTAAAGATTCAGCCATATCGTCGTTAGCTTTATCTGGCGTGGGCTCAGCGGGTGGATTATCGATCGGCACTGGTGACACACCTTCAGAAGAGGTATTATCAGAGAAGGTATCAATTATGTGGGATGGGTAGCCAACTTGGATTAACACGTTTTTAAATGCTAATTGTTGATCAGGTGAAAGTTGGCGAAAGTAGTTAAGCATCGGCGGTACCGTCTCGGAAGAAGTTGCGTCAAGTTGATGAGAAACATCGTTAACAAAGCGTTCGATGAGCACATTAAGTAACTCCTCAGGATTGGTAACTACACCGGTTTTATCTTCAACGGACTGTAGCAAAGACCAAGCTGCTACAAGGATCTCAAGATTTACATTCGAAATGAAGGGCACCTGAAGTAAAAGCGGGGCGTGAGCGTCAGGGTTTACGAGAATTTTAGAAGCATCAACGTTAAGGGATGTTGCAATCTGCATGAGCGCCTCTTTGAGCAGCTTGTTAATAGCAATGGACTTTCCAAGGCGGAGGATTATAGCTCTTATGTGGGCAGCTGGATCATTATAGCAAGAGAGTTGGAAGGGGTGCTGATTATTGCGAATTAACGCTATCCCGTGATTCGACAAGTTACACATCACACAAATCAACAGAAAGAAGGGCGCGGTACATCGAAGCAGTGCGATGCATGTTGCTCAGACGCGAGATGATCCTCAATAATTTGTCGTATCCTGTCCGTTTTAAGCTCATCTTCAGTGCATATGATGAGTACAAGGGGTGTACCCGGCATATCGGTTTTGTTATAACATTTTGTACACTACCCTTACCCTGATCGCCGACTGCGGTTGCGATGGAGGACGGTGCCTCATGAATCCTGAGCCTTGCGAGGGCATCCGGCCTCCCGGCGTAGGTTGGCACCTATTCGCCTCCCGGGCGGGCCGGTTGGCAGCCGGAACGTTCGCAGTGGGACGGGGTATGGCCGGGGGGCGAAGACGGAAGGTTATCGACGAGTTGGTTGTCAGTCACATCGCGGTCTCCTCGTCGCATGGCGACAAGCTTGATGGTCACTCTCCGCCGACCGACCTTTCGGCGCTCCTCGTCTACAGGCCCGTGATTCCGGACTGGCACCTGTCGGTCCGGCCTGGCTCCCATGCTCGGGAGAGGTCTGAAGTTATTTTAGTTAGCAGACGAAGGAACAGCATAGTTAAAGTTTCAAGCTCAGTCACAGTTAAGCGCACGGATCCTGTACGACTAACGATGTTGTAGGTTTTAGGTGTGGACACGAGTGGTATGTCGGGAAAGATTTGCGTCCAAGGTTCGTCGACTATTAACTTGCGACTGATGGAGTTAGCGTGGTCTGCAATATCCAGAAAGGAAGTGACTGGTTTGTTAGGCCAGGAAAGCAGATCAAGATGGCCAGTGTTATATTTGCGTGCAACGAGGATCCATCTTTCTCTGGCTTGATAATCTCCACACAGATAGCACGGAAATCGGTCACATATATCCACCGTATAATGCATCGTTGAGAATATGAGATTGGCAACTCGTATATGCTCTTCATACGATGCGGAGTGTGGTGGTGTCATTTCCATGAAAAGAACAAGCGGCTTTAAAAGCTCAAGCACACTTAGAGCACTTGGAAACAAGGAATCATCCATATCACGCTCGAAGGTGGAAATGGATCTCCCATTGATTATGTTGCGATTTGTGCATGGTGATGTCAATTCCACTATATCGGTGTAATATCGTGCACGTTCAGCGTCCGATGCTCGATGGAGATATGTCAGAAACTTAGGTAGGGATGGGATAACTTCGATGGAATTACCAAAACGTCTTCGTAGCATGTGCGTGATATTGTCGTCGCTCTCAACAAGAACTTTAATGTTGATGTTGATTTGCAAGTCATTAGAAGCGCAAGCCAAGAATGCAGGAGTGGAGATCCCAGAGCAAAGTAGAGTTACAGTAGGTGTTCGTGCGCTAGGAGACGAAGTTACTGTGTGGAGCAAACGTGTGGTAACCTTGCGTCATACGGGAGGTGAGAACTGCTTGCGTATGTAAGGCAGCTGCGAATGCATTGACTCCGGGATGGTTTTAAGCCATGGGACGTAAATTGCGCGTTCCATGAGGGTGGAATATAGTTTAAGCATTTCGCGTTGTTCATTAAAAGCACATAGTCTGAACTGTAGTGAGCGAAGTTCCATTTCACGCGCTTTTGCTTGTTGTAGCGAATAAATTGGTATAGTAGGCAACAGGTTATTGAGTCTAAACAAAGTAATCTTGACATTATCATCAATTTTACTCTGGATAGATAATTGTCCTTTAAATTCAACTCCATAAAGATGTATACCAAGTTTATCTTCTCCCCATTGAGTCATACTGATGATGTGCAGATCGGGATCGTTATGGTCGTTTTGCTTGGGTAGAAAAAGCGCAACGTCTAGCTTTACATATCCCACATTTGGATGCTTTGGGAGAGCGGGAATGACAGTCCTTATAATCATAGCATGTGTGATACTCTGCGTATCCGTAGCAGTCTGGATAGCAGGTGATAAGGACTCGGGTAGCTTTACGATGTGGATAGGATCAGCATAACGTTTAAAGTTAATTACATGTTGAGAAGCACATGTGTCAGCATATCCTGGCGTAGTCATTAGCGGCAAATTGTACTCGTTGTACAGTTTAAGCATTGTTGCATAACAGGCATGTGTTGAGCTTTGACCAAACACGTACTGTGTCATGAAACTTTGCGTTTGTTCGGAAGGCACAACGACGAGTGTAAAACCAGTGTTTAATTTTGGTAGCAACACAGGGGGATCTGTGCCATCTTCATTATCTTCGTTGGGTAGATTATTGGGGAGCTCAGAGTGCGAGGAAGTTCCCCGAGCTTGACGACGAACGATAGCATTCTGAGCTTTAGCATTTATGTGCTGCAATAGCGGCTGAGGGATGTTATCGATTTCATCATCTTTAATGGACAGAAAAGTGTGGAACTTTTTCTCTGTATCAGCAGTCCCCCTCTGCTCCGCATCACTGGGGGACGCTTCAGGAGCAGATGTTTCAGCTTGATACTTTTCTTCTGAAACATGAGATTCCTTATCGGCTTCTAAGAGGTTTATTATGGTATTGGACATAGTATCAACTCGAGATAAGTAGAGATGAACTTGGGTGGCTTCGTCAGGATCTAAGGACTGTGTCGAAGCTTGAGAAGCGGTTGTCCAGAGGGTACTCAGTAAGCTTTTCATTTCCTCCTGTACCATTTAGAGTCGGTAGAGGGGTTGGGATTCGCTTCCTGTAGTTTACCAAACAGGTGGCGAAGACGATCAACTTGATAAGTAGCCCGGTCCATAAGAGACATATTAGAGCGTGCATTACGGTAAGGGGAGGGTGAGTAGACAGGACGATCGAAGCTGGCACCTTTGACGTTATAATTTGAGGGTGGACGATAGTACGACGTGTCACGAGGTAAAATTGTCGATGCTTTATCTTTTGCATTACGAAGCTTACGAGCGTTGAAGCCAGACTGTCCAGCTACAGTAGCAAACAACGAGTAAGCGTTGTTTGGAGAATCGTGGGATTGATGAATAGTGTCCATCAATAATACCTTAGGTGGCTTGGTAGCGGTAGTACCAGGGATGTAAGGGATCCAAGAAGCGGGTTTATCCAAGCGTCGGTTAGAAGAAAACTTTGTCTCATTATATATCTTTAACAAGAAGTCCAATAGTGGACGAACGTCGTTAGGATCAACTAGCTTTAACAATTCGGGATCGTGACTCGAGTTGTTACTAGAGCGTGTCTATTATAGTTTACACCATTCCAATAAAGATTGAGAATAGCGCTCGTGATCCGAGGGACTAGCATATAGACGGTAGATCTCCTCGTGAGCTTTAAGAGTGATTATGGAATCATTAAATTGGATTGATGCTTCATCATTATTCAATTGCTTTGCCTGAGATTGGAAAGCAAGGAGTTGTTCGACAAATACATGGGCATACCAATTAACATTTAAAGACATTCGATTAAACTGAGATTCAAGCTCAGTGACATCTGTACAAGACACTGTCTCATAGTAATGGTAAGGTAAAAGCATTACTGCACGTAGTTTATTAGGATGTGCAGTAAGTGCATATATCTTCTTTAACTGAGACCACATAGCGAGTGTGGGTTTGTCTTGTGATTCCAGATTAAAAAATGTGTACAAGAAACCAGCATAAGTTTCGCAGTGTTTGATCCGGTCGGTATTAGAGAGACCTGTAAAGGATATGTTAGTTAGAGATGAATCATACACAATTGATTTTTAGTCGGGTATCTAATAAATTGAGGGCACGTTTAACATCCTCATTTAATTCGGGACGAACGAGATTGTATGACTCTTTGTAGTAAAGTCGTTCGAGATTATTACGGACATCAACTGACAGTTGATGTGATGAGTTGACGTGCCAAGTTTTAAGTTGATCAGGCAGGGCATCTTCATCCGGTAAGTTTAAATCGTTTACTTGTTCAGCTTTCCATTGAGCGAAGATGATATCAACTTCTTCTTCAAGAAGTGGGTTGTACTCCGGAGCATTCCGGGTGTAAGCTTCATATGAATCGAAGCAGAATAACGCGTCCACGTATGGACTTGTCATATGCCTGCGAAGCACCTCAATTTGCAAGCTCACCTTGGTTGAGTTGTCTTGGAAACGCAATCCTGCGTTAATTTTATCAACGAGGATTTGTTCTTGTTTGTAGATATCCGTACTGGATATTGGTTTTTGTTTTGACCTGGCTGTGACCTATTAAAGAATAGGTTATAGGATTGATAGACATATTCCACACATAAGAATGAAGGGTTTCTCGAGTGCGGGTTATATGTACAGTACGCTATTTTAAGCGTGGGCTTATTTACAAGACCAAACAAATCAACATCTTATTAAAAAACAGGATGACTTGAGACTGAAGAATGGATTAATTCTCGAGCAGACAGTCTTTTGTTGGGGAATAGGAGGAAAAACTCGTACAAGTTTCCGCGGCTTGTGTAGGGAAATTTTTAATTTTATAGGCTATGCGAGTGCATATGACCAGTGACCGACCCAACTCGGTCACAAACCAATTTAACTGGTGGGCACATACCGTCGTACAACAAATATGTACAGTAGACCACCGCCAAACACATTGTCGCATTGTACTCGTGATCAGGCGTAAATTGATCACTCCATTTATACGTACAACACAGTTGGGCTGACACACCTACGCATCTGGGCCCATAACCTAGAGAGATTTGACCCTCTCCGGGTACATGGTAGAGACTGCGTGCAGTCTTAGGCGTGTACAGACCATTCCGCTTGCCACATGCTACTACACAAAGTAGGGATTTAAGCCCTAACTCCTTAAGGACATTAGGTCCCATAGAAGCGTTTACACTGACAACGAGGAACGAAGCCTCCGTTAATTAAACAGAAAACCCCGTACCTGACGGTACGCACCTGGAGCCCTACTCCATGTTGGAAAAGAGCTTCAGACTGGGCTCTTCATAATCGTGAAAAATATAATTGCGGAAGGGTAAGGAAGGAAGGAGGGAAAGCCGTATTACGGAGAGAAAACCCTCTTGTAGAGATCGGTGTGAAATGTTCCAGTGTCGCACACATCATAGTGTCGCTCTCTGGAGATCCACCATCAATCTCCTCACCTAAAACCTTTCCTTTATATTCGCGCACAGGTTCCGTTCGGCTAAGTCTCTATGAGCTTGAGACCTTGAATCTTCTGTTTCTCAGGCTTCATTCACAGCAAGCTCTCGAACAATCTACTCACAAGTCCCACTCTGAATGCACTTATCATCACCTGGGTTTTAGGAGATCTTCTACTCAACCATTACAGGGGTCTTCTAATCCCATTTGCCTCACGGCATTCATTACCCTATACAACCTGTTCGCTAAAATCTCACCTAACACACCCACACCTGGGGGGTTGTTTGTCTTTAAAGGTCGACTGCTAAGAGGGGCACGAAGGATGTGGGTTGTTTTGTGGGGTAGGAGTTTGTTTGTCTTTAAATGTCGACTGCTAAGAGGGGTGTGTGTGTGGGGGGCATGAAGGATGTGGGTGGGTTTGTGGGAGTTTGTTTGTCTTTAAATGTCGACTGCTAAGAGGGGGGTGTGGGCGGGGGGCATGAAGGATGTGGGGGGGGGGTGTGGGGTAGGAGGGATGTGCCTGACGGGCGGAGATAAGTACGCGGACCTAGTCGGGGTCATCGCCGAGTCATGGGGCAGGCGAAGAGAGGACGGGCCCCGTTCGTAGGTCGTACGCATGCTGCCGCCGGACGTATGTGCGACGAAGGGTGACGTCCTGCTGGGATCGGGCGGCCTGGGTGGGGTTTCCCGAGGCGGCGACATGGGTGAGGGAGGTGAGGGCACAGCGAGCCCGGCCTGATGCGTTGGCGATCCCCCACTCACGGTAGATGCGGCGAGTTTGGGCCGCCTTTGCCTCTGTGAAGTTGGCGGAGCCCCTTGCCACCCAGGTTGTCCCCCGAATCAGGGTAAGGCTCAGGTAGGCACGCGAGCCAGACATTGATCCTCCAAGCCGTCTACGGCGACCTCGCAGACTATTTCCACGACCGCGGCGGCTCTTTCAGCGCGCCATTCTCACGCCCCGTCGAAACGATGTTGTCGATGATGACAGCGCGCGCATGACCGCGGCCTTTCCGGAGACGAGGCGTCGGAGTTCTTTTCGGCCGACTAGGTTGGGTGGGAAGACGACGCCTCGCTCTTTACAGTCGAGTTTTCAACTCCCTCACAACCAACAGCAAGCTGAATTTGAGCGCGAGCTTAAGGTCTTCGCAACCTCGACGCGTCGCACGGCCATTGCAACGGTACCAGATACATGATCGATCGTGTCATGTCACCGAGGCTCCTCCAACGAGGCTCCTCCAACCAACTTCGTATCCCTTAAGGCACGCCTACGCCAAACGATCAACAAGAGGCAGGGCCAGACGCCCCGCAAGGTCGGCGTCCTCTTGCCCAAGCCCGTCTTCTGACACGTCCAGCTCTACGTGGCTCTCTGTCGATCGGCAACCCCGAGGATATCCTCTTCTGGGTCGACGACTCCACCCTACCCCACACGTGCTGCGCAATACCGATAAGCCCCATCCCGGCGTCTACACGCGCACTGTAGGTGAGCTTACTGGGACCAGGTGAACTTACTGGAACCAGGTGAACTTACTGGGGTTGGAGATTGGGGCTAGGTGAACTCAGTGACCAGGTGAACTTACTGGGACCAAGTGAACTTACTGGGGTTTTGAGAGGAAACTCAAAGGCCAGCGGCGTGTGCGGATCAAAGCAGCTTTGATTGGCAGGGGTGAGAGCGACGAGCTCAAAGGAGAGTGGGGTGAGTTGATGTGAGCACGAGTGAGTTTACGCCGAACTTACGGGGGTTTTAGGAGCAACTCGAAGGTTAGCGAACGTGCGCTCATCAAAGCAGCTTAGATTGGCTGGGGTTAGAGATTGGGACTAGGTGAACTTACTGACCAGGTGAACTTACTGGGGATAGAGATTGGGACTAGGTGAGCTTACTGGCCTGCACTTGTCCTATCTTCTTGAAAGGAGATGTTTGTTTGTCTGTCTGTTCGTCTGTCCCCCGAATCAGGGTAAGGCTCAGGTAGGCGCGCGAGCCAAACATTGATCCTCCAAGCCGTCTACGGCGACCTCGCACACTATTTCCACGACCCGCGGTGGCTCTTTCAGCGCGCCATTCTCACGCCCCGTCGAAACGATGTTGTCGATGCTGACAACGCGCGCATGACCGCGGCCTTTCCCGGAGACGAGGCGTCGGAGTTCTTTTCGGCCGACTCTTTACAGTCGAGTTTTCAGCTCCCTGACAACCAACGGCATGCTGACTTTGATCGCGAGCTTAAAGTCTTCGCAACCTCGACCCGTCGCACGGCCACTGCAACGGCACTCGACACATCATCGATCGTGTCGTGTCACCGAGGCTCTTCCAACCAGTATCCCTTAAGCCCCGCCGACGCCAAACGATCAACAAGAGCCAGGGGCAGACGCCCCGCAAGGTCGGCGTCCTCTTGCCCAAGCCCGTCTTCTGCCACGTCCAGCTCTACGTGGCTCTCTGTCGAGTCGGCAACCCCGAGGGTATCCTCTCCTGGGTCGACGACTCCGCCCTCCCCCGCACGTGCTGCGTAACCCCGATAAGCCCCCTCCCAGCGTAGAGATAGAAAATTTGAATTAGAGTTAGTACCCCCCTATTCTAGGGTTAGTTCCCTTAATTTTAGCACCTTCTGATTTAAGAAAACCCCGTGTTATTCACTAGAGATAGAAAAATCCATGTAGGGTTAGGACCCCCCCCCCCCTTTTATCTCGCACTCACACTAAACACCCAAAATCGCTGTGTCGAACACCGTGCTGCTCTTTGTGTCGTTAGAGACAGGGCAATAAGAGTGGCACTGCCACTGCCATCATTCTCTACCAGGGGCACAGTGATTTCTACTGTTCTCTAGGTTTGGACCCAGTCCGGTACCGGTAGAGAAACGTCCACCGAAAGACATCGATCTCGATCGACGTCTCGGACAAAGACTCGGGATTTCCAGGCAAGAGCAATCTCCTGAAGTTCCTGAAAGTTTTAAGACCGTAGTCGAGTCTCATCGCTTGCTACTGGTGAACAAGTGTGAAAAAGTGTGAAAGGCAACCAACAACGCGCAAAACACAACCCCAAAAACAATGGCGACTCACGACCCACAAGTCCTGAGTCTGGAAGTAGCGACGCAATTCGCTACACAACAAGCTCTCTGGCACCAGCTCCAAGCTAATTTGCAACAGCTCAAAGCTAATTTCTTAGATCAACTCGACGCTGATCACGCTGTTCTCAGAGCCAAACACGCTGCCGACTATGCTGCGCTCGCCGCAAAAATCGAAGCTCAAGACGAGCAGCTCGATCAAGACGAGCAACTCGATCAAGACGTGCAACTCGATCAAGACGAGCAATTTGAACAAGCTCCAAAACCAGCTGTTCTTACGACCCCTCCCCTCAAGCAAAAGCAAACTTCGCACGAAGTCGCGACCCAAGACCCGATCATCTCGATGGTCACCCCCCCTCATGCCGACTACTCCACCGGATGTCAAACACCCCACGGCAGAGTCTCAGACCCTACTGCCTTCCCTCCGGACCCAGGCATCGCCAAGGTCACTCCACAACCTGGCATACCCCACATTCACGAGGACACTCTACCTTGTTCGTTCGAATATCCCAGCAATGTTGAACACTCGACCACCACTCAACAATAATCTCTTCACTCCACCAACCCCACCGGAGCCTCCACCTCCTTCACTGGAGCCTAACTCCCCACTACCAGCGACTCCCACGTCACCATCTATTCAAATTCCCCAATATCCTCGTCAACCCCCTCGCCGAACTACCCATCCCCTTCCTGAGAATGACGCTTTGTCATCCACACCCGCCAAACTCAACATCACCGAGGCCGCCCTGGCTTTCGCCACTGCCCAGCTCGCCATCCAAGCCGACGAACTCATCTCCACCCACGCGGAACTCCATCTCACCCACACACAGCTCAAGGCACTCGAAACTGCCCACGCTGATATCCGCAACTCCCACTTTGAAACCAACGCCGTCCTCCACACCATTCTCACCTCACTAGATGCCACCCACCCCACAAACGATGCTGCATCGCATCTTTTACCTCCTTTCCCCATCCGCAACCAACCTTCATCCCCTTCCGAACCAACCTCCAATGCCTCTCCCCCGACTCTCCCCGAGTATCATCACCACCTCCACGGATGCCCCGGACCTGGTTCTCCTGGTTCACCACCCACTCCGTCTCTCAGTTCTCAACCCCCCGCCATGTCTGGCCCCTCCTCCTCTGCCAGATCACTCTTCGCCTCTCTGGCACCCCCTGAACCCCTTTGCACCCGCTCGCCTTCTCAGCCACCTGGTTCATCCCAACTCGACCACATCCCCGCGTCCGAGTTGCGAGGGCGCACATCCAATACCGGCGACCGTACCCCTACCACCAGCGACGATCACCACATGCAAAGTCCCACCAAGAAACAAGACCACCAACATCAAGAGTCGACAAGTTCCGAATTATCAAAAGACAGCTCTTTGCCTGAAGGTCATGCTCACCATCATGCTGCCAATACATGCATAAGGGCTTCTTCTCTCTTCGGGCTCAACGGCCCAGGAAGCATTCTTGTCGAAGGAACACCAAGCCACCTCGTTCCCACTTTCGACCAGTCAAAGAACAAGACACCTCGAGATGTTCCCGAGTATTACGCCTACATCGACTATTGCAACCACACCTAAGAACCTAAGGCTCCGCCGTACTCTATGCCCCAGGCACAAGAGCCGCAGGCTACTTACAACATCCCCTCGGATTCAGCCCTCTGGTATGATGCATACAGCGAAGAAGCAAGACCCACTTCACTAGTCTCGAAGATGGTCTCCTCGACCATTCCAGATCAGCCGCCTGATCCAAGCACCACCAATGCCCCCGCAATGCCGTATCCACAAGGACAAGACACGCTGTCAACGGTCCCACGGTCAACATACTCGCAGGCACGCACCGCACCTGCAGGTGTCCGCTCAGACTCACAAGGCACTCCCGCCTTGATCGATATCTCTCGATCAGCAGCTCCCGATCACTTCGAAGCTGGTTCCACCTCGCTGCCTTCGCTCCCCGAAGACAGGCGCGCACTGCCGCTCACCGGCGCTTGCTGCTGCACCCACCATCCATCTTCTCGGCCGGATGCACTGGATGACACTGCTCAGCAGGTTGCATGGACCCATCTGCGATCACCATGTCACGATTCGATGGATGTCTTCGCACGAGCACCAGTCGCAGCACATGATCACCCGCTCTACAACTTTCAGTTAGAGGACGCAATCCTTTAGGCTGCCGATCCTTATGTCTCACCGTGACCAAGCTGCTGGAAAGCTTTCCCCATGGCTGCAGCAATAGACAACGATTTCGAGAGTTCCGAACGACCCGATCAGCCACAAACTATGCACGATTCCATTGCGACCACTTCGGTCCTGTATGTCCCTTTGCATGGCTCTCTTCTGGACGCCACACGCTTGCGCTGCCCCCGGAAAATCGACGTTGCGCTCTCAGGAAACATTCTCCGCGCACTATGCACAGACTCGCTCCACTTGAACCGCTTCTGGCAGCATTTTCGCATCACTGGAATGTACGACACACGTTCCACACCAGCTCCCGGCCCCACCACAAACATGCACCCAAGTCACGTACGTTGCCTCCCTCAAAAGCGTCATATCGCTCGGCACGTCACTCCTCATTCGAGGACGCACGTGACATGCCCGCACCTTCGAATGCACTACACGCCTATGGGCAACCCTGGTCACTACGGCACTCACTGCTCTGGTCCCCGCATCTCCGCCATTGAGGATGCACCCAGCATAACTGACCCTTCCATCGCCCTTGGTTCTACTGCACTCTCCTTCGGCGATCCCCCTTTTCGAATTCCCGCACTGGACCCCAAGCACTCCAGGCCGGATGCTCTCCGCCACGGGATCTCAACTCACGCGCCCATCTGCACTATCTTGCAGACAGGTCAGCCGCGAACCACACCCCTTTTGGCACTGACTCCGGACCACCCGCATCGCGCGCTTTTGCTCTTGGGGCATGACATGCTTTTCGATGCTCTCCGCGTCACCGCCTTTATCACGAAGACACTCGCCATTCCCACCGACGCTCCGCGCCGCCACGTGTCTCACGACCTTCCGATCACCAACATAAGTCGATCGCGGCCGCACAACGTCGCGCACGCCTTACGAGGGCGTATTTCGATTGGTGACCTCACAGGTCTTTCGATGCATTCTCCGACGTCCGACTTTGAACTTACGAGTCACTTTATGGCAATCCCCAATGCCAAGACGTCCGACGCTGCGCAATCATGTCTCTGGAACTTCACAGCCACAGAAACTGCCAGACAAGTAAGCACTCCGCTCTCCACCGCTGCTCAACAGCTACTTTTAGTCTCGCACGTAGGAACGAGTACTATCTCGCAGTCTCTATTGGATGACAAGACGAAAAACAAGATCACAAAAGCTAACTACACGAATCAGCCCATTGATGTAGCAGACGAGACAATGCAAACCAACTGCACAGCACGGTTCCAGACTATGCAGACGATGCCCAGGTCCAACGCTCAATTGCTCGACCACGCACACGTTCTGTTACCCGACCTTGCACTGCTACTGGCTCCTATATCATTCATAGCTGATGCACCCCAGCCGATGGATCCGTCCTTTATATATGTCCCGCTCGCAGAAGCACCACCGCAGGACACACAGGTACATCATGAAGATACAGGTAAACGCACCACGATCACGCGCACAAGCTCATTGCGCCTATCTGATCACGATGAGATGAAGCTACAGCTTTGCTTGCTCCCTTCGCCTCTGGAAGACAAAGGCCGCCTTCCAGCCTCCCAGGCACCTGACCCGTCCCTGTCGCTGCAATCCGCATTAGCACAGACGATCTCGCCTCCCTGCACGACTGCAGATCAAGCACAAGCCTATGTCAGCACTCTGCAGAGTTATGCGCACCCGCTGGAATCTTACCAGCACGGCTACCTCAGCCAGGCAGGTCACTGCACCACCTCGGTCTCCCCTTACACCAGGTCGACGCATCGCTCATTCGCGATCACCTCACGTCATCTAGTGGACGACTATGATCTCGAGCATGAACTCATCGCAACTCTCGAGTCATACCCAAAAAAGGAATCCAACTTTGGAGTCACCTCGGCCAATCCCACAGAAGCTTTGGCCACCAGACGCTACCCATGTGCTCCTGGTTTCTCCATTGGTTCCCTCCAGAGCTTTTGACTGCAGCAGAGACAATATGCAACCTCCCCATGCGACTTTTCCCGCATTCTCGTTCGAGACACAATCATTTCCTTCATGTCAGATGTTTACGCTCATAGTACCGTTACACACGGCAACCAAGATAGAAGTGGACTGCGTTCCACCCTCATCTCTGAGCGTTACCCCCGACATGCTGCTCCCGGCACTACTAGCCAGTCCCATCACGTCTGATTCAGCTCCCATCGCCTTGTATGACGCCATACGTCATATTCCGATTACAGCCCAGACACCGCACAGGCTCCTATGCACTCGCGACGGCACGCTCACCGCCCCTCTCGGTTTAGACTACCAACATTGCGCCATCCCCATGGTACACTCACAGTCAACTGAGATGCACGCTCGCTTGCCGCACAGTACGATGCCCGAACACTTTCTGGTTCAGGCTAAGCAGAACACTGTCGTCTCAGCCACCGCTGGCGCGCCCCCTCCGACCGCCGCCCGGCTCTGCGCTCGTTCCGCAACCACGGTCTCTCAGCCTCACCGGCAATTCGAAGATTTCACCCAGTTCGAATTACGAGGGCGCATTCGCTTTCCACCGCCGACAAGGTCTGTTTCGATTCGCATCCGTCATGTCTCCTATGGCTACTCTGGCTACATCGGAACTCACTTCAAGACACGTACCGAAGTCCCTCTTCCTAAGGACCTCTGTCACACGCCAAGACATGATGAGCACTCGTAGTTCCTCCCCGCTTCGACGCGACACCCGACGACCCAATCCCCGACGATTTGTGATGACACAAAGTTCCGTCATCAATGCAATTCAGAGCCTCCCACGCTCTTCCGTCAGTCTCGTGCAGGTCACACCTCTCAAGTTTCAGCTCGCTCGACTTTCGCCTGCATGCTGCCATATGCAAATGAAGTTCTGTCACGCCAACGCCACATGTCACAGTTATCACCAGTCTCGCGCAACAAATGCCCACCACTAAATGATAGCCGCACGCAGAGTCCTTTGCTCACCTCTTTTAACGTTCCTCCCAGCACTATGCTTGACGTTGAAGCTCTGCACCCCTATGGTTCGGTTACAACACCACTTCACGCGACATCCTCGCCCAGTTCTGATCATGCCTCGCATCTGTCGACATTACTGTCAGAATTCTGCTTCGGACACAGCTCATACTGCACTCGCGTATTACGCTCCTATGACGCACCCGGTTCGCTCCTCTCCGTTCACAATGCAGGTTCCATCTTGCAGAACTCTGAGCCCAACAGCCGCCATTGCGATTCGTACCCAGTCGACACTTTCCGTAGCACCCGCGAGATAACCCCCCAATATCCACAGCTTGGACACGCGCTCTGCTCTCTGCATCTAACCGATGTCACGTGCCGCC
>JAQMWT010000558.1:0-41103 GCA_029834535.1 Chrysophaeum taylorii | reverse complement strand
GTTCGTGTCGCCCGATATATATCCAGCCGTGATGGCTTCGTGTTTTTTGTGGTTGACCCTGGACTTGCAAAAAACAAGATGCCTCCATTGGCGGCGTGTAGACAAGCCGACCTCGCTTTTTGTTGTGCTCATTTCGAAATTTGCGCGACAAGTGGGAGTTGTCCTGGCTGCTGCAAATCGTTCGAAGTTTTTTTTGTTGAAGTCCCCCCCCGAGGCATTCTTCAACCGCCCCGCATTCTTCAATGAAACTATTAATTGAGTGGGGGATGCTCGACTGGACACACCAGTCACGCAGGCGGAGTCCCGCATTCTATAACCGCGACATGTTGAATGGGGAGTGCCCGACGGCATTCGGCATTAGCCCTCACAAGTCGGTGCACATCCCTTCAACCACTGCATATTGTGGGGATGTCCGAAGGCCCTCGACATAAGTCCCCCCTCGATGGAGCCCCGCACTTTAAGTGCTTTTCGCCCTCCACGAATTCCGCGGAATTACTATTGAAGGGGGGATCTCCGACGAGCCTACGAACATCCACGAAAGGACGGAACCCCTCGTCGCCAGTGCCCTTCAAGCACTTAACGTTGAATGGGGTATGTCCGACGACTCTGCCCCTCGCGGCTTTTCAAGCACTTTAGATTGCATGGGGATGTCCAGTGTCAGCCCCCAGTCAGACCCCTGTGGCTCTTCAAGCATTTAACATTACCCTCTATATGTCGGATGGCCCGGCGCGCCAGCCCCGCGTGGATCTTCACGCACCACACATTGAATAGGGGATGCACTACATATTGAATGGGGGTTTTAAGACGGCCTTGGACGTCAGCCGCCTCTGGTGGAGCCCCGCATTGCCAGTACTCTTCAAGCACAAGATATTGAATGGGCGAACTAAACATCAGTCCCCTGCGGCAGAGCCCCACATTTTGCCAGTACCTCTTCAACATTTCGAAAACATCGATAAAATTACTAAAAAAAAAAAAAAAAACTAATATTTTGTACTTAAATAGTAGTGGATCCGTCGACATCCATGCTTCCAAAAGGGAAGGGTTTGTTAGTTTGCCTACCTTGTTGCCTTCTATTCGCGCGTAGAGCATGCTGACGTTGAGCAACATCAGGTCCAAGAGCTCGGGATCTAGAGGTGTTTGGAACTCGGAGGCGTCGTCGAAATTCCTTAAGCCACTTGATGGTGCGAGCGCGCTGGACCGCTTCACGAACACGCTGCGAACCCACCTTGAAGTACGGCATCGCCTCCTCCGATTGCCCAGCTCACTGCTGCTCCTCGGGTTGAGGAATGGCTTCAGCCCACCAGGTCGGGCTCGATGTCGCCATCGTCATCTGAGTCGAACGCCGGCGCAGTCGCACGAAAGCGTTGCCGTCCTCCTCCTCCTCACCGTCGTCATCAGTACCACCCTCGATCTCACCCTCCACGTTGTGACGCGCTACCGGAGGCGACTGCTCCGCGTCGGCCGGCCTGGCCGTCGCGCATGCGGGTCCGAAACGCGATTGTCTACGCAGGCTACTACGTCGTTCAACTCAATTGGTCGACTTGGGTGACGTATCGGATATGTACATGAAATACGGTATTGTCAAAAAAGTTTTTACCATCGTTTTGAAAAGACAAAAAAAAAGGTAAAATATAGTAAACTAGGTAAAGCAAAGGAATTTTGTATTTTTTTTTTACAAACGTTTGAGTAAATTTCGAAATTTGAATAAATGCACAACGGGCCTTAATAATAAAAACTAGAAAATGCCATCTGGAAAGAATGAGTTTTTTTGTTTCCTAACTACTAATCGACAGATGTTTGTCTGTTTGTTTGTTTGTCTGTCTGTCTGTTTGCCCCTCGATTTAGGGTAAGGATCAGTTAGGCGCGAGAGTAAGGATCAGGTAGGCGCGAGAGCCAGACAGTGATCCTCCAAGCCGTCTACGGCGACCTCGCAGACTATTTCCACGACCCGCGGCGGCTCTTTCAGCGCGCCATTCTCACGCCCCATCGAAACGATGTTGTCGATGCTGACAACGCGCGCATGACCGCGGCCTTTTTTTCCCGGAGACGAGGCGTCGGAGTTCTTTTCGGCTGACTAGGCTGGGTCGGAAGACGACGCCTCGCTCTTTACAGTAGAGTTTTCAACTCCCTGACAACCAACGGCATGCTGACTTTGATCGCGAGCTTAATGTCTTCGCAACCTCGACCCGTCGCACGGCCACTGCAACGGTACCAGATACATGATCGATCGTGTCGTTGTCACCGAGGCTCCTCCAACCTGTATCGCTTAAGGCCCGCCTACGCCAAACGATCAACAAGAGCCAGGGCCAGACGCCCCGCGAGGTCGGCGTCCTCTTTCCCAAGCCCGTCTTCTGCCACGTCCAGCTCTACGTGGCTCTCTGTCGATCGGCATCCCCGAGGATATACTCATCTGGGTCGACGACTCCACCCTACCCCACACGTGCTGCGCAATACCGATAAGCCCCCTCACGGCGTCTACACGCGCACTGTAGGTGAACTTACTGGGGCCACGTGAACTTACTGGGGTTTGAGATTGGGACTAGGTGAGCTGAGTGACCAGGTGAAACTGGGACCAGGTGAACATACTGGGGTTTTTAGAGTAAAGGGTTTTTAGAGTAAACTCAAAGGTTGGCGGCGCGTGCGGATCAAAGCAGCTTAGATTGGCGGAGGCGAGAGCGACGAGCTCAAAGGAGTTGGTGTGAGCTAGGTGAACTTACTGACCAGGTGAACTTATACGAAACTTACTGGGACCAGGTGAACTTACTGGGGTTAGAGATTGGGAGTAGGTGAACTTACTGGCCTGCACTTGTTTTAATTTATTTCCCACCGCCGAACCACCACCAGAGCTATTTGCTGCCTCCTAGGCCGCAAAAAGGAGACCGGGGGCAGCGCGCCAACGGGAAAGCGCGGCTCTTAGGCCGCGCGTCTGTCGGTCGCCGTACCGTTGGCCGATTAATAATAATAATTCAGGGAACCACCGCCAACTTTTGTTCGTTAGCCGATGATGGCCTCTACGCGGCCGCAGCCGTAGACCTTCGAGGAGTCACTTATTATTCCACCATCGCCGCCGCCGCCGTCGTCGCCGGCCCCGTCCTATTTGGGAGCGCTATCGTTGCTACCGCTACCGTGGGAGTCGGAGAAGGCTGTCGACACGAAACGAGGGAGCGCGTCATCTGGCGCTTCGACAGCTTCGGACGCCGTGACGGTCCGAGGCGCGAGAAACAGTCGCACTTATAGAAGTATACAAGTGTGTTTGGGCGGCTTCTCCGGCTGATTATAGCCTATTTGGACCATACACTTCTCGCCACATAATAAAGCTGTAGTAACCGCCACAGCACTCTTAAAAAAAAAAAGGTGCGTCCCGTCGAGTTGACGGGACTTCAACAATTCTAGAGGTCTCCAGGCGCAAGCATCGAACCGCGACGTCGCACGGCGAGATAACACGGGGAGAAATGACGAGACCGGCGGCGAGCTCACGAGGTGATGCAGCGGCTGAACGAAGAAGGTTTGCGAACTGCAATTCGCGACCATGGCGTCTTCGATTATGGTGGATATCCTGGAGTGATTCCCCCGGGCGGGCGGGCAGGCAACAGGCGGTCGAGAGTAGGAGAGAGGCAAATAAAAAGACGCTCCCGAGGCCTCGGAGGAGGAGGATGGTGCGACGACGACAGCCGGTCGGTCGGCCGGTTAGAAGACGTTAATGTCGGCGGCCCACTCCTTCCAGCGGCGGCGGCGGCGGCGGCGGCTCGTTCCGTCGTTTTCGTCTTCCTCGTCGACTACGTAGGCCGCCTGGTCGTCGTCATTGGGCGGTGGGTGTTCCCCCACGGGGTTGTTGTTTGCGGAGGAGGAAGAGGCGGCGGCGAGGTGGGGGCTGACGATCCCCTTGCCGAAGGAAGCGTAGTCCTGGCAGGCCCGCATGGTCTTGACGTGCTCGCCCTCGTCTTCGCAGATGTTGACGAAGACGTCGAGGAGGGTGTCGCAGGGGGGTCGGCGGGAGCCGGGTGGCTTGAGGAGCTGGAAGTCGTCAAAGAGGTAGAGGTCGCCGGTGACGTAATAGGAGCAGGCGACTTTAGGAGCGGGGAGCCGAGCGAGGCGCGCGCGGTTCGAGGCGACGAAGGTGGAGTAGGTGTCGACCGCGTGGGCCTCGAGGAGTTCCATGAACTGGTAGGCGATTCTCGGCGAGCAGAAGTAGACGAGGACGAGAGCCCAGTAGTACAAGATGGCCGTGTGGTATCCGAGGAATCTGTCGGACCATCGGGCGTTGCCGCCCAGAGCTTCCATTACGAGGAGGTGATGGAGTTCGTTCCACTCCTCGGCGTTGTGGACCTTTCGGAGTTCGCAGGCGCGCCACCAGCCGAGGGACTCGTAGAGGTGGAGCACGGAGACGTAGGAGAAGTAGGGTATCCTCGCGACGACTTCGAGAAACCAGAAACGTTGGATCGGACGGTTTTCGAAGAGGTTGTCGAGGAGCAGGCACCCGATATCGTAGAGGTAGCGGGAGACGGGGTGCGCCTCGACGCGGCCGCCTGCCTGCTCTCTGCGTTTTTCGGCGGCGGCGACGTCGTCGTTCTCGAGCACGAGACGCAGGCACTCGGGCGGCCGCGTCGGATCCGGGGGAACGAGTCCCAGGCCCTCGCCGAGCTGGAGCAGGAGCGTGGCGCCCTGGCGCAGGAAGTTCGCCGCAGCGAGGGCCCACGCGGACATGGGTCTTTCGCCGTCGAGGTAGAAAGGTGATTCGATGTAGTACTCCTTGGACGAGGAGTCCAACGAGACTTGTTCCTTCGTCGTGGTAGGGGGCTCTTCCGTGAGGGCGCGCAGCCGCACCACCGAGGGCCTTCCGAGCGGCGCGGCGGGGGGGCGCAGGGCGAAGGCGCCCCAGGTGGCTGCAAACAACAACAACATCAACTCCCAAGACGCGAAGAAGAAATGAATGAATTATGGTCAACTTGTTGAAGTTTGAAATTTAGTAGATGTAGGTTTGGAGGAGGGCACCGTGTTTCGCTTGGGATCGCCAGTTGGGGTCTCGTCGCAGGTTGGGGGGGATCTGGGGGTGCCAGAAGTTCATGAGGAGGACGGTCCTCGGGGTGTCGGCGTTGTGGGAAACCTCGTGCTCGAAGGAGTCGTCGAAGACGATAGCCTTGTCCTGGACCCAGCGGCGCGTCTCGCCGCCGCAGGTGATGGTGGTGAGGTCCCCGGCGGGGACGACGACCCCGAGGTGGAGCGTGAGTCTCGCGTTGGTGCTGCCGCAATGCGGGCGCAGGCGAGTGCCGGGCGCGAGCGTGGAGAAGAGCGTCTCGCCGCACCCGATTTGGGCGGCGCCGGTCGCTTCGGTTATCCGGTCGAGGATTTTTTTGGTTTCGGGGAAGAGGGGCGTTGATGATGGGGGGAAGAAGACGTGTTCGGTCCACGAGCCCCGGAGCTTGAGAGTGCCGTCGTGGGCAAAACCGGCGCGATCGCCGACCTCGCGGCCCGGTCGGTTTGCCGCGAGCCACTCGGCGCGAATGGTGCCGACGTTGCGCTCGAGGTAGGGGACGAACCAAAAGAGCGCGGGATCCCACCAGGGGGTCGCCCGGAGGCCCGGGAACCAGAACTGGGGTCTTTGTCGCGGGTCGGACCACGCGACGTCGTTCCGTATCGCCGCCGCGGCGACCGCTTCGGCCGTATTATCCTCGGTCGCAGCGATGAGGCCGACGTAGGAGGGGGCGTGCGTGGGGTCGGCGCGGAGCGCGGCGCGGAAGGCGGTCCTGGCCTCGTCGTAGCGGCCGAGGCTAGTCGCGAGCGTCGCGACGTCGTAGGCCGCGTCCGCGCTCTCGGGTCGCCGCGAAGCGACCTCTTTCGCGACGTCGAGGGCTACCGCGCGGTCGTCGTGCCGCGCGAGAACCAGCACCAAGTTGTGGGAAATCGTCCCCCATTGGTCCGAGCGCGCATCGCAGAGCCGGCGCGCGACACGGTACGCGGTCGCGGCGGGCTTCCCGAGGCCGTCGAGGGCGGCGGCACGCGCGAAGCAGAGCGCCAGACCGAGCTCGCGGCCGCCTTCCTTGGTTTCTTCGGGGGACGAGTTTTCGACCAAGCAGCAGCAGCACCGAGCGATGGCGGCGTCGGCGACGGCGAGCGCTTCGTTGAAGTCGCCGACGCGAAGGGCCGCGGTCGCGCGATCTGCTGCCCTTCGACCCGCCTCGGCGGGATTATTGCTCAAGGCGCGGAGAAGCGAGGCGGCCTCGAGCTCCGCAAGTGCCTCGCTTCGCTTCGCGACGACCTGGGCGCCGTCGCGGAGGGCGACCCCGACCGGCGCCGACCCTAGCAGCTCCGCCCCCTCGAGGAACAGCGAGACGGGCTCGGGGGGGACGAGTTTCTTCGAAAACGCCCGCCCCAGCCGCCACACGGGCCTCGAGGCCCACGTCGTTTCGGCGAGGGTCATCGCGAGGACGAACGGCTTCTTGCCGTCGTCGTCGTCGAGGCTGACGAAGATCTTCATCAGAGACTAGGGTTTAGGGTGGGTGTCAGAACGTTCTCCTAGCGGCCCAAAAAGAAAGCGGGCGATGGGAGCGCTCGGTGGCTCTGTGGCTGGTAAATGAGCTCCGAGGGCACCACAACAACAACAACAACAACAACGGTTCATTACGCCGAACCAAAGCCCGAGGAAGTCTCGGAACCGAAACCGAAAAAGCGAAAAACTCACATCGTGCGTCGTTTGGTGTGTATTATGCGTGTGTGATCCATCGTCGTCGTCGTCCGTTGCAGACGACAACGGCGGACGAAGGAAAACTGGAGACGAGCCCCGTCGAGGACGGAGCGGAGTGCGTCGTTGCGTATTCCTTTGGTTGCGTCGTCGTTACGTTACCTCCCGTCGTCAGGCAGCTCGGCGGGGCGGCGATGGGCCAAACGTTGGTAGGAGAGGAGGACCAACGGGCAGCGAGGAGCAGCCCCGAAGAAAGGGCTCCCGAGCGAGGCGCGTCGCGTCCTTTTGTGCCTGCAACGCGACAACAGTTGTTTTTTTTCTTAGGCGACTACTCGAGCGAGGGCGTCTCGGCGTCGGCGGCCGACACGGCCGTCTCGGCGCTCTCGGCGGCGGTCGCGTCGGGCGCGCTGACGCCGGCGCCCGACGTCGGCGCGCACAGGCAGCACGCGCCCATGCCCATGGCCATGTCGCCCATGGCGCAGTACACCATGGCCGCGCTGGGCGACCGGACCATCGAGGCCAAGCTTCTCTTGCCCAACGCGAGGATCGGCGTCGTCATCGGCAAGGGCGGCGCGATGATAAATCACGTCCGCGAGACGAGCAAGGCGACCCTCGACATCTCCGAGTCGGGCACGGTAAGAAGAAGAAGAAGAAGAAGAATATGTTTTTTGAAAAAAAAAACGACGACGACGTCGACGTTAGGCGACCTCGGAGCGCGTCGTCACGTTCGCCGGGGACTTCGGGGCCGTCTACGCGGCTTTCTCGATGGTCCTCCAACACCTCGCGGCCTCGGCCCAGCCGATGGGCGGCATCGACCTCGCCGTGCCGCACGCCTCGCTGCGAGTGCGTGGCATCGTGTGACGCCTCACCCTCCCGCAGCATCGAGACGACGCTCCTCGTGCCGCGCAACAAGACGGGCGGCTTGATAGGCCGCTCGGGCGCGTCGATCAATCGCGTTCGGCAGGAGTCGGGCGCGACCGTCAAGGTCGGCGCGCCCGAGGACGTCGTCTCGACCGATCCCGACGTCCGGAAATGCGTCGTCTCGGGCACCATCGACAAAGTCATGCAGGCGAGGCGGCCCGGCCCTCTTCGATTTCTTCGCGTCGTTTAAACTCATAAACTCCTTTCGTCAGGCCTTCACGCTCGTCGTCCACAAGCTCGAGGAGACGCCCGCGGGCTCGGCGCGCGCGCCCGACCCGACGGTCGTCGGCGTCTACGGCGGCGGCGTGCCCCAGGCCGGCATGGGCGGCTCTTCCCAGCAAATCCAGCCCCCCCTCCCCCCGGGCGCGATGCCCGTGCAGTTCCAGGTTCCCAACGAGTCGATGGGCGCGGTCATCGGCCGCGGCGGCTCGACGATCAATCAAATACGGCAGATGTCGGGCGCCAAGGTCGACATCGCCCAGTCGGTCCCCGGCATGCCCATGCGACTCGTCACCGTCACCGGAACTCCCGATCAGATCCAAATGGCCCAGTACCTCATCCAGGTCAAGATGGGCGGCGGATCCCTCCCGACTTCGAACTACGGCCTCGCCTCGTCGGCCGGCTCCAACCAGCACGACTACGCCATCCAGCAGCAACAGGCCATGCAGCAGCAGCACATGCAGCAGCTCGACAACTACGGCCAGTACAACCAGCAGGAGTACCAACAACAACTCCAACAAATGCATCAAATGCAGCAACAACAGGGCGGCTACTACGCCGGCTTCTGATCGCGAACCGAGCCGGCGCCGACTCGCGATGCCCCGGATGATGATGCTTGGGATGGTGCAATCGACGTCTTTGATGATGATGATGATGATGATGATGTGCGTAGGAGGAGAGGTGTGCTTATTACCCGCCCGACCCCTTCCCTCCGACCTTGCATTTTATGTTTTCACCCCTTTCTTTCCTTTGCCTCCAAGTCGAGGCGCCTCCCTCACCTCGCCTCCTTGAGATCCCCGCCCCTTAGACAGACAGGCAGACCGAACCCCCTCCCCCCTCCCTCCTCGTGTGTGTTTCCTTTCCTTTCCTTTCCTTTCCTTTCCTTTCCTTTCTTTTATTTTCCTTTCTTTTCTTCTCTTCTTCGTCGCGCTTCAAAAGACGCCCGAACCCCCTTCCCGGCCAGACTCTCTCGCGCCCGACCTCGACCCGGATCACCTTGTTTTCCCACAAAAAAAAAAGGGACGAGCGCTCACGACAGACACTGAGACGAGTCCTACTGCCTTGCGCGACTAAGTTGGCGAGTGATTGATTGATTGATTGATTGATTTTTTTCTGTGCGTAAGTACCTCCCACCCACCTACCTTGTGCGCCCGTCTCGTTCGTTTGTTCGCGCTTCTTCTTCTTCTTCTCCTCCTCCTACGTAGTCTTATCTCGGGCCATCCCTCCCAAACCAAAACCAAAACCAAAACCAAATCCACCAGGGGGTCCTTCCTTCGTTCGTATGTGCGCCGGGTCTTCGGGACCAGGCATCCACGGCCATCCTGAAGAAGTCTCGCGCACCCCCTTTCTCCGTCCGCAAAAGAAGGAGACCAAGTAGAAGAAGAGGGAGAAGGGCAGGCCGAAAATAAACTAATACTCGTGTGCCATCCATCACCCGACCGACCACCAAGGACCGACCACATTGTACCTGGTTCGTTGTTAGCTAGAGTCGGGCATGATATTATAGTGGTCCGTCCAGGGAGTGAGTGAGTGAGTGAGTGAGTGAGTGGCCACGCGCGTACATCATCACGTCATCAAAGGAGGAGGAGGCGGCGAATAAAATCATCAGAAGAAGGACGAGCTCGACGCGCCAAAAAAAGAGACCCTTTCCTCCATCCATCCATCCATCAGGAAAAGTGGTGGTCTGCGAGTTGACGGCGGTCGGCGCGGTAGAGGGCGCCAAGTCCGGCTCGGGATGCCGCGAGGAGGGCCCGGCGAACGCGGGCGTCGCGGTGTCGGTCGGCGTCCGTGTAGGGCGCGTCGGGGACGGCGTCGAGGTACTGGATGATGATTGTGGCCGAGGCGAGGGCGTCTTGGCGGCGATGCCATACGGCCTTGGCGAGCTTGCGCTTGCGGCGCTTGTCGTCGGTGATGCCAAAAGTCTCGTAGAAAATGTCGCGGCTCGCGGGGTCTAGCGCCTTGACGGCGTCGTAGACTTCGAATTTCGGGGCGGCGTTTCGGGGGGTCGCGCGGCCGCCGGGGGGGTCGTCGATTTTCTTCTGGGAGTCCGAGACGAGGCACGAATCGAGGGCGCGCGAGGCAGCATTCCGGTTGTTGTTATGATGATGATGATGATGATGATGATTCTGGGGTGTTTTTCTTCTAGCGGCGGCGTTTTCGCCGTCGACGGTGGGACTCGAGGAGCCGCGGCGCAGCCAGAGGACGCGGGGGGAGGTCGAGGGGAGCGCGGCGGCGGCGACGCGGCTCGTCGTCGCCGAGGCGAGGCGCGCGTGGAGGCCGCCCCTTTTTAGAAAGGGCGAAAGAACCCGCGAGAGCGATTCGCCGAGCGCGACGGAACCGACGCCCACGCGGCGGGCCTCGTCGAGGCGCAGGGCGAGGCCCAGGCAGGGGGGGGCGCCAAAAACGTCGGCGCTCGTGGTCGCGACGCAGCGGGATCGCTGGACGAGGGACTCGCGGCGGCGGTGCCAGGCGTCGACGAGCGCGTCGAGCACGGCGTCGGCCGCGGCGGAAACGACGGCCGTCATCGCGGCGCGGACCGCCGCGCCGCGGAGCATCGCCTGGAGGCGTCTCGAAGCCGCGCGGGCCCTTCCGAGGCGCCGTCGCGCCGAGGCCGCGCGCGCGCGGGACTGGACCGAGACGCAGCGCGACCCGAGCTCGGGGTCCTCCGAAGTAAAGCGGCTATCGTTTTGTTCGCGGAAGAAGCGCGCGAGCGCGAGTCGGGCCTTGCGACGGCGCGCCGCGTGGTGGTGGTCCGAACCGCGCAAGAGGAGGCAGCGGGGCCGCGAAGGGTAGGCGTCGGCTCTGAGCGAGAGGAGGGAGCAGGCCGCCTCGGTGCACGGCAGGCCGGTGGGCGGGGGGGTAACGTAGGTTTCGACGTGGCGCCAGCGCGTCGAGACGAGGAAGGGGGTCTGATGGTGCTTGAGCTTGAGGGAGTGTCGGTTGAGCTTGGCGTTGCAGGTCTCGTCGAAGAAGAGGAGGGCGTCCGAGGCCTCGGTGGCCGTCGCGTCGTCGCGCCACGGCACGTCGAGGTGAACTCTGGTCGTGCGTATCGCGCGAGCCGTCGACGCGGCCGCGGTCGCGAGTTCGCGCCGCGACGGGTTGGAAAGCGTCGCGCGTCGGCCCGAAGAATATTTGCCAAAAAAGAAGTCGTCGCCGTCGTCCCGGGGCGAGGACGGGTCCGACTCGGCGCCGCTGCCGCGCTGATGATGGTTCGTCGGCGAGGCGAGCTGCGCGAAGACGCTGTCCGCGGAAGATCGCGGCGGCGGTCCGGTACTACTACTATTAGGAAGAGGAGGAGCTGGCGCCGCCTCGTTGTTGTTGTTGTTGTTGTTGTTGTTGTTGATCTGCTTGTTCGCCTCTTTGACGAAGGCCGCGAACATCTGGGTCGACACGAGCTGCGCGACCCACTGGCGGGCGACGGTTTCTCTGCTGTTGACGAATCTTTCGACGTCCAGACCCTTGAGATGCTGGAGGTGCGTGGTCGCGTGTCTTTGCGTGAGTCCGCCGAGGAGAGCCTTGGTGGCGGCGGCGAGGCCCGACAATTTGCGAAAGGTGTCGTCGTCCGGTTCCGACGAGCTCTCGTCGCCGGGGTTTTGTCGCCGCTTCCTCGCTTGTTGTTGTTGTTGTTGTTGTTGTTGTTGTTGTTGTTGTTCCTCCGAGTGCGGATCTTGCGGCTTGTGGAGATAGGCACGGTAGCCGAGCATGATCTTGGCGAGCAATCGGAGAAAGGCGTCGCGGCGATCGCGGGTCGCCCGGGCCGCGACGGCCGCGCGGTGCGCGCGGTGCGCGCGGAGCTCCTCCTCCTCGTTTTCGTTGTTCTTTTCCGCGCCGCTCGAGGATCCCCTACGAACGAATTGCGGCGGAAAATCCAGATCGTTGTTGGACGGAACGTCGACGACCGCGTCGCGGACGAGGAGGCCGTCGGCGCTCGACCACTCGAGAACGGGATCCTCGAGGCCGATTCTCTTCGCGACGGGCGACGCCGCGCAGGCCTCGTCGTCGACGACGACGACCTCCTCGCGGCTCCAAGGGCCGACCCTTTGCTGCTGCTGCTGCTGGCGCGTATCGCGGAGGTCCTCGTCGTCGCACCTGTGCTGCTCGAGCTCGTGGAGACGTCGGACGAGCTTGGCTTCGTCTCTTGCGGGGAGCGCCGTGACGGCGTCGATGGCATCGCAGTGGACGGCGTCGCGGTCGAGGTCGACGAAGACGACGTCGCGCGGCCTGCTGCCGGGAGGGACCGAGTCGAGATACGACGGCTCGAGACCGCCGACGAGAAAAGGCACGGGTGCCTCTATGAGCTCGAGGACCGCCGTGTCGGGGCACACGGGCACGAGGGCACCGCGCCACTCGAAGGGAAAGAGGAGCGCGACGAGCGCGAGGGCGACGCGCGCGAACTTGTGAACTCGCGACGACGCGAGAACGACGCGCGTCTCGAGCAAAAGGAGAGACCACACGAGAACCACGTTTTCGGCAGAGAGACACTCCTCGAACAAACACTCGAAGTTCGCGACGTCGCAGTGGGGATAATCGTTCGGCGGCGGCCGCGACAGCCAGAGGACGGCGTCCCCGAGCGATACCAGCACCCGGCACACGCCCCGCGGCGGGACCGGAGTCTCGCGGCAGTACGCGGCTATGAACGACTCGAGCCGATACGGCGGCCGGCTCCGGGAGATTCGCACGAGCTGCGTCAAAAAGGTCCGGTGCTGCGCGAGCAAAGCGAACCGGCTCACGACGCACAGCCCGGTCGACGTCCACGGCTCGGCCTCGTCCGACGAAACCGAAGAGGAGGACGACGAGGGCGGTCCGTCCTCGCTTTTCCTCGGCGGCAGCCGCAGGCTCGACGACTCGAGCTGCCGCGGCACCACCAAGATCGCCGCGTACAGCTTGCCCCCCGCACCGTCGGTCAGCACAGTCTCGAACCCGTAAGCGTGCGGCTCCGCAGACCCGACCATAACCCCGTGCGGAAAGCACAACGACGCGAGGGACGCCGGCTTTACCGAACCGCGCACGTCCTCGGGGTAGCTGTGGATGAGCGCGGGCTCGTGCCGACCCGTCCTTGCCGGCACCACCTTCCCGGGGCCATACACCGCGAAAAACTCCACGAGTGACCCCATCTTTTTTTTTTTTTTTCTTCTAATAATGGGCACCTCGCTCGTTGAAGACACCACCAACGTATGTATTTGTATTACTTTCTGGAACCACGAACCCCATACTACTTACTACTAACGGTTTTTCATTCATTTTCAAGTGTTTGTTTTCATCGGTCGCGCCTGCGCTCTGAGAGACAGACAGCGACGTCATTGCAAGATGATGAAAGAAAAAAGAAGATCACACAGGACTTCCTTCTTGAGGCGTCGGCAGGCTCGCGTCGTCCGTCTTCAACGAAAGAAAAAGATATTCTGGCAGGAGGAGAAGACAAGACGAAAAAAAAGGTACTAGTACATTATTTCTTTCTTCACCACAAGAAACTCGCTATCGTCTTTCAGGATGTCCTGGACTTGCTCGTGCGTGGAGCTGAGCTTGACGGGTCGGCGCTCGTTGATCGCACTCAGCAAATCGGAAATGACCGGCCGGAAGGTGACGAGCGCGACCTCGCGGACCGGTCCGTTCCAAGGTTGCGTTTCGACCTTATCGAGCTCCCCCAAATTCCCAAATCCCATGGTCTTCCAGGACCAAGTACACTCCTTGATCGGCACCCCGTCGTCGTCGAGCACCACAACGGCAGGCTGGATCATCACGTACGGCCCGCTCACGTCCCACTCGTGCTTTTTCGTCACGAAGACGTCGCCGACCGGCACCTCCAGCGACTTGTGCTCGGGGTCGGAACGCACTTCGTAGTCGAGCCTCGGCACGCCGCGCGCCTCGAGCCGCTCCCGCAGCGCCGCCGCGCCCCCAGGCTCGGCCGTCACCGCAACAACATCAACGCCGCCCGCTCGCAGCGACCCCACGTGCGTGTTCAGGGCCGTCAGCTGCGAGCTGCGAACGATGTTAGTCAGACACTCTCATCGCCTCACCGGCACGGCGGTCACCACGTCCCCCGGAAGAAGTACAGCACGGTCTTCATCGTGACGTTGCGGAATGACAGCCTTCCGAGTATTCCTTCTTTCCGCGAACCGGAGACGTCGAACAAGCCATTATTAATCCTAACCCGCTCCTTGCGTCTTTTAAAAAAGTGAGGAAAAATAAATTTGTGAATTCCTTAAGAACCAGCGAACCACGTCACCACTCCCTAGTCTGGTAAAGTGATTTGAAATGAACATACAACTTGTACGCTCATATATGAAGGTGGTGAAGTGTGTAAATCTCGATGAGCCTAGTGAAGCGAGCTTAGTGAATTCCCAACGCCGCGGCCTGAAAAAAAAAAAAAACCTGAGCAAAATACAAACTCCCGCACGTCCTCGCACACCCCCCCCCCAACACACACCCTAAACGCCCTGCGTGCTCGGCGCCTAAAGACCCTCTCCTTTTGCCTGGGCCCCCCGACCTACTCCTGAAACCACTACCTCAAGTCCCAGACTACGAAGAAAAAGACCCGTTGCTCTCTTTTATGCCGGCGTCGTGAGGGGGTCGGCCGACGTGAATTGAAGGCCGTGCTCTTCGGAGTATCTCGTCATGAATCTCATGAAGCGGCGCCACTCCGTCGGATTAGACAACACGAGAACGCTCGAGATTCCGAGGGGTTTGCCTCGTTCGAACTTTGCCGTGACGTCGGTCGTCGAGATCGCGCCTTCCTCGTCGATCAGAAACATGCCGGTGATGAGGCGGTCCTTGGAGAGATCCAAGTAGAGCGAGCTCGCGCGCTGGAACCAAAATGTCGCCGTCCCCGTGAAAAAAATATCCTGCTCGATCGTTCTCGAATTCGCCGAACGCGTCAGAGACACCGTCGGGACCACTTTCTCGTCCACGCCGTGAACGAATTGGATCCGCGCTGTGCTCTCCTCGCTCGCCTTCGTTGGCGAGACCCGCGCGGAGCCCCCCTCGAACCCCACCGCGCGCGGCACCACCATCACCAACACGAAGCTCCACCAAACTCGTCTCTCGTGGGCGGATGCCATCAATTCCGGCGGTTTAGGATTAGACTCGAAGGTGTAGTTAGAGGGCGTGATCAAAACAGCTTAAAAAGATTATTGGCAGCCGCGTTGGTGCAAGCCCGAGATCATCTAGGGGAGGGACGCCTCACCGTCCGGGCGCCGCCAGGGACCCGGCGGCCGAGAGACGTAGGGGGCGTTGGCCTTTCTGTAAGCGTCTTGGCGCTCCCTGAAGTGTGCCTGTGCGTAATGCCGTTGCTGGAGGTAGGCGGTGGCTGCACCGCCTTCGACATACTGGATGGAGGCCCGCTAGAAGGAGACGGGCACGCTCACGGTGCACAGTGATGGAGAGACGCCGGTAGAGGCACGTTGTCTGAGCCGTCGTGGAAGGCGCGAGGGAAGGAGCACCCTAGCGTTGATCGCCAATTCGATGGTCAACCCGGTGGAGAAGGCCGAGTACCCTCCGCGAATACCTACTACAAACCCCAGCACGGGCCCGAACTCCGCGGTTAGGTTTCTGGTTTCGCCATGCGCGGCTAGCTCGCCGCCGCCGCTGCCGGTCCGATCGTTGCGAGGACGTCGGTCAGTCTGGCGTGCTCCTCCTTGAAAAACGCGGTCCCGGATCGGTTAAGTCCGTGCAGCTGCCTGCAAACCTCGCGGATCGCGCGTGCTGCCCGAGCGCGCGTCGACTCGGCAGATGTGACCCCGTCGCGCGGCATCTTCGCAAGCTCCGCTCGCGCAAACTCGATCGGTTTCGCAAGATCTCTCCAGAAATTGTCGCGCTCGAAGCTCTCGCAGCATTCGCGAAGTGCCACTTCGACGCGCTCGCGCACGTCGCCCCCCGCCTCGCTATCTTTCGCCTCTGGCGTTCCATACGACAGAATGTTGTCAAGCGGCGCCGCGGGGTCTTGAGGGTCGACACCCTCGGCTACGAGGGCGACCTGGTCGCCATGGAGCCGGAGCCGCCTCAAGACCTCCGAGCAAAAACGCGTCGTCGCTTCGTCGTTGGCCGCTGCTCCTGGCAGCTCGATGCCTATGCGTGCCAGGGACGCCTTGGTCAAGACGACGCCGAATTGGTCGTTCGAATCAATGTCGAGAGCCTCGACCTCACATGCGCCGTCTTCGTCTACGAACACCGAGCAACACAGCTTCTTATTGCTCACCGTCACACCTCGCTTGCACAAGCACGCCCGAGAGAGCGAGTCGTTCAACGACGAGTCACTCCGCGGCGAAAGGAATACGCCTGGTGAGGCGTTCAGCGGCGCCCGCTTCCTCCGTCGCCGGCGCTTTCGCGACGCGCCGGCGTTGCTCGCGTCCCGACGACCCGGCTGTCGGTTTTCGAGCGCGTGACGCTGAGCGCTCGCGCTGCCGAAGGGTGCAGTCTCAGGCTGCGGTTCGCTCTGATTATGGCTCGCGTCGCGACTCTCCGGCTCGCCGCACTGATTGCTCGCATCATGAGAAACGATATGCTCGCACTGATTGCTCGCCTCAAGAGAAACGTTTTTTTCGCGCTGATGACCAGTCGCGTCATGAAAAACGGTATGTTCGCACTGATTGCTCACGTCATGGGAAACTGCGCGCTCGCACTGATTGTTCGCGTCTTGAAAGGCGGGCCTCGCGTCGCACTGTATATCCCAGCAATACGGGACACCGAGGGCGTCCAAGCAACGTCGGGCTCTGTCGATGAGCGTGCCAGTGTTGTCGCATCCGATCGTCGCGCACGCCGCTTCGACTACTGCCTTGGTCTTGGCGGGCTCGAGATCCAGCTCGTCACGCAACAAGCTGACCATGCGTGGCAAACTCGTCGCTGCCATGCTCTTGGATACTTTTGTGCGCTGTTTCGAGTTGACCGTTGTTGGCTCCTGTGAGTTTTTAATCAAAGAGTAAACACTCACTCAAAGGGTAAGGGTAGGGCGGTCGTATCAGAGCGTCACAGGCAAGCGCAGAGCTTGGTGCGAGCGAGAGGGAGAGAGGACAAGAAGAGGCGAGGGAGAGAGGACAAGAAGAGGCGAGGGAGAGAGGACAAGAAGAGGCTCGGTGACTGAAAAGCAGCAGCGGGTGTCGTCAACTTAGACGGGGGTAATGTGAAAGTGGGGACGTGGGGTATAGGAGACGTGAGTGGTGCCCGGAGGGGGAAAAGGATCCCGAGGCCTAGTCGGGGTCATCGCCGAGCCGCGAGGCAGGCGAAGAGAGGAGGGACCCCGGCCGCCGTTAGGTTCAGGGGGGGGGTCCCGCCGACTTTGGCGTGCCATGCTGGATGTATTCCACAAGGAAGTACCCGTCCCGAGTAGTCGAGGAGTGGCGCACACGGCGGGAATCCGACGACTCAGCTTCGCCACAGCATATATCTTGCGAGCGCCATTTCTTTTCATCCCGGCCGTGAGGTAGGTTCGTGTCCTTTATTGCAAAACGCCAATTCCATCTCGCTCAAAATAAATAAACTATTGTGAATTTGACCTTTGGGCAAAGGAGGTGGACGCCCTTTTTTCATTCATAATAACAGCACCGATTATGAGGAGGAGGAGGAGGACGACGACGCAAGACGAGCTTCGGCGACGGCGTCGCAGAGTGCCGCGTTGAGGTCAAGGTCCCCCGGCTGGATGCGGAGGGCATTGAAATAAGCTTCGACCGCGTCCCGAGGCCTCTTGATGGCGCGGAGGGCCGCGGCGACGCGGACGTGGCCCTTGACCCACTCGGGCGCGAGGGCCGCGGCGGCGATGCCGTCGGCGAGGGCGTCGCGGTGCGCGCCGAGGGCCGCGCACGCGGCGGCGCGGTTCGAGAAGACGGCGGCTAGCTTGCGCGGTGCAACATCTTGGGAAGCGTGGATAGCGCGGCCGTACGCAAGGAGCGCTTCGGCATGGCGCTTCTCGCGGAACGCCGCGTCGCCCTCGGCCTTGGCCGCCTCGAACGACAACCCGGGCGCGTCGCTCGACGAACGGCCAGCGCGTTGGGCCACGGCGCGGGCCAGGTCGGTCGCGTCGCCGCCGTAGAGCTGGTCGACCTCGCCGAGGGCCTCGAGGGCGACGGCGTCGCCCGCAGCGCTCAGGCACTCGGCGAGCCGCAAGCGCGCGTTCCGCCATTTCGGCAAAAGAATGGCGGCCTCCATCGCGTCCGAGACGGCCGCGCCGACCTGGCCGCCGTCGAGCCACGCGCCCGCGCGGTCGCAAAGGATCGCGGGGTGCCGAGGGGCTTCGACGAGGGCGAGCGTGTATGCGGCCGCGGCCGCGTCCGCGTCGCCCGAGCCCTTTCGCGCGTCGCCTAAGCCCTTTCGAGCGGCGGCGGCCTCCGGCAAGGGCGGCGGCGTCTCGCTCCGCGCCGTCGCCCAATCGCTTTCCTTCAGCCGCCACCAGAGCGCCGCGTAGACGTGCGGGCGGTCGAGATGCGAGGCGCGCGTCGACGACCGCCGCGCGACGGCCGTCATGAGAACGCGCGCGCGAAACTCGCCCAGCGATCCCGCGTCGACCGCGCCCGCGACCAGGCTCTTGGCGCCGCCGCCGCCGCCGAATTTGGCGGCGGTCTCCGCCTCGATCTCGAGCTTGGCGCAGTCGAGGGCCGCAGCGCGCAGCTGCTCCTCGGCCGTGCGAGGCGCCGGCGGCCCCATCACGGGTGGCGGCGGCCGCGCCGCTTTGACGAGCTTGAGCACGGCGCCGCCCCTCTGCTTCTTGGCCGCCGGCTCCGTCGGCTCCTCGGCCACGACCAGCGCCCTCGAGGCCGGCGGCTGGTCGGATGGCGTCGTCGTCGTTTCCGCCGGTGCGCGGAGTTTCCGCTTGGCCTCCTCGACGAGCCTGCGGTCGAGGGGCTTGAACTTGCCGTCGTCGTCGACGAACGAGCCCGTCGCGTAAGTCCCGAGGCGCGCGCCTTTGCGGAGTACGTCGCACGTGATGCCGCCGCCGCGCTTCGCAGAGAGCGCGCCGTCGACGAAGGCCGCGATCGCCGCCGCCGCCTCCTCGACCCTCGGCCGCCGCGCGATCAGCGCACCCCAGACGCCCTCGCGCGCTTCCGTCGATTCGCAGCACGCGCCGAGCGATACGAGCGCCTGGTCGTCGGGCAGCCCGTTGTCGTCGTCGTCTCGCGGCCGCAGGACGCGCCGCGTGTTGAGGTAGAGGGGCTCGCCGCAGAGCTCGAGGCTCGCCTCGTCCCCGCGCCGCGCCGCGACCGCGCCCCGGCGCGCCTCGCCGAGCGACCGGCACATCTCGGCCACGTCCGCCCACGTAACGTGAGAGTTCGTGTCCGCGCCCGCGCACCGGAGCGCGGCGAGCGCGCACCGAGGCAACCCGCTCCCCGAAAACACCGCCGCAGCCGCCGCACACCGCTCCTCGAGCGCCTCGGCGGCCCCCAAAGCAACGTACGCGCGCGCCCCGTTCACGTGCTCCACCAAGCATACCGCCGGAGCCTCGTCGCCCGCCACCAGCGCGCCCGCGCACGTCCGCGCGAGGGCGGTGGCTGCGCCGTCCACTGCGTACACCCACGCCTCCGAGGCGAGCGCCTCGCACAGCGAATTCTCGTCGCCGCCCGGCGAGAGCCACAGCAACGTCGGGTCGCCTCCGATAGTCGCCTCCAAAGGAGCCGCTCGGCCTACCCTCGACTCGGGCCACACGCGCCGGGCCGTCGTGGTGAACGCCTCCACCAACGCAGCCTCGGCGCGCTCCTCGATGCGCCGCGGACCCAGCCACTGCGCAAATGCCCCGATCTCGCTGCCTGCGCCGCCGCGTTTACTACGAACTAAACACGGCCTCACCGAAAGATCCCTGCCCGCCCCAGGCCACGCCGCCCTTTTTCTTCTTTTTTTTGTCTTTCACCCACGTCCGCCATTTCTCATCCCACCCGCTCTCCAGCCGTCTTCGCCGCGGAGGCGGGCCGTCGTCGCCCATTGTCACACAGCACCAGGGGCTAAAATAAATAAATAAATAAAGAGGGGGTTGGTTGAAAGGCGCGCAAATAAATAAATAAATAAATAAATAAATAAATAAATAAATAAATAAATAAATAAATAAATAAACGGAAAAAGCGCGGGGGGTGCTCTGTCAGTCAGCTCAACAGCCTCAGATCTCGAGGCGCCATACAAGCGTGGCGATGCGAGTGGGTGATATACGCGGCCGACGACGTAGGCGTCGAAAACGGCATCCATTGCGCCGAGACTGACAGATGGGACTCCTGACGGCCGATAGCGCTGCGGCGATGGTTTGCTTTCGGACATGGCGGCAGCCTCTCCCATGTCGTGGCCGACATCGCATCCCGACCCGCGCTCGACAGGGCGTCTGTCGCGCGTGCGTCCGGTCAAGTACTCCCTGCGGGTCCGACACCTCCCGTCTCTTCGCCTGCCCCCGCATCTGGTACGACGACGACAGGGTGAACGAAAAAAAACTCTCCTTCCAGGCATCCCACACGCCTTCACACGACCCACGAAAATTAATTTTCAGACAGTCTTGAGCGTGAAGAGGAAGGTTTTTGAAAGTTTGGTCAACTTCGCTTCAAGCCTTCAACGGAAGACAGAAAGAGGCGGCTGTGGAGAAGAAAGAAAGATGGCGGTGGCGGGTGCTTCCCGCGGGGGGTTCTTCCGTCCAGAATATCGAAGAGGTGTTCCATCACAACGTCGATCCGAATCGACGGTGGTGTCCCTTGAAGCGCGGCCCGAGTCTGGGCGGTCTAACGTGAGTGGTCTGAACATTGAAGGAAAGCGTCGGCTGTGTCGGGTGTGTCGGTGTCACGGCGATTCGGCAACGCGAGGATCGACAGTATCAACGGCTCGAGATCGATGTAGGGGACCAGAAGGTCGCGTCGCTGTGCGTCCTCGGAGATGGAAGCGTCGCGACAGGCACGTGCTGGACGTGACGCTCTGGCTTTGGATTCTTGTCCGAGGTAAGGCGTCCTGTCAGAGCGACGGAGTCGCCAGAGGCGGCTTGCCCTCGATAATGATGCCGTCCATCAGATTGTTCACGCAGTCAGGAGCCTCCTCCGCGCAGTCGCCGTCGCGACGCGTCTCGTCGTCGTCTTTTGAGCTCTTGGGACATAAGCTTCCGGCGCGAGCGACGCGTGCGCTCCCCGACGGCCGCGTCGCGTCGGGCGGCGACGACTGCCTCGTGATCTTGTGGGATATCCCGGGCCTCCTCCGCGATGAAGTCCTGTAGCCCCAGCTCAAGCTGGAAGGCCACCAGTCGCCGATTCGAGCCCTCGGCATCGTCGACGCGTCTCGGCGGAATCTGGTCTCGAACGACGCGACCTATGTCTGGGAGGTCATCTCACCCCAGCACATCGCCGTCGAGCCGCGCGCGACGCTCGGCGCGATCGGGGCCGCGTTGCTGAGTCCGTCGCGGGGGCGGCGTTGGAGGCGACGAGGAGCGACGCCACCCCCTGCTCTGCTACTTCGCCATCCGCGAGTTCGTGCAACTCCGCCATCTCAACCGCTACGACCTCGCCTACGACGACGATGACGGGGGAGCGCCGCCGCCGCCGCCACCTAGCCCGCGGTCCCGCGCCGCCGACTCGAGGCGACCGCAGACGCAGCCAGCTCGTGCGCGACGTTCGCGGTCGGGACGTCTGGCGCGACCGGCGTGCCTCGTCGGCATCTCGAGAGCATGGGCGACCGACGTTTGGAACTTGGTGGACTGCGCCGCCTTCGCGTCCGTCTTCGTCGTCGTCACCAAGACCGTCGTCTCTTGGGTACCCCCCAAACTTCGATCGAACCGAGACTTCGGACGCCTCGTACTTCAACGCCGTCGACGCCGGAACTGTGGATCAAGGTGCTGTCTTTACTCCGCGGGATCTCGACGGACTTCGCGTGTTTCGTCCGCGCGCATGCTAAAATCACCTCCAAGCTTCGCCACTTCATTCTGATGATGGGCGTCACCTTCCTCGCGACGTCCTCTACCTCCGTCGTCGCAGGAGGTCGCGCTTCGACTTGGAGGACGACGACGCCTCCAACGACTTCCACGCCTTCAAGCACGCGCTCCAATCGCTCTACATTTTGGCGTTCAGTTCGACGAGGGAAACATACTATCCCCGTAACGCAGGCCGCTTCTACCTCGATCTTCTTCATCTTCCTCGTAATGGTTCTAAACGTCCTCGTCGCCATCATCAACGACTCGTACCATGATGGCCACTCCGCGCGCTACTTCTGGCGCACGCGCCCACGAGACGTTCGCCGTCTTCGGGTCGCAACGGAAGACGCCCTCGAACGAAACGACGACGTCAAGAAAATCGTGCGCGACGAGGTCGCGCAGCGCCCTCGGGACGCCGCGCCTCGCGACCTCGAGCTAAGCTTCAGCGCCAGCTTGCGCTCCACGACGCGCAAACGAGGAACCAGATGGGACGCCGCGGCCTTCGACGACCTCCGTGCGACGCTCGAACCTCGCGCGACGCTCCATCTCGACGACGAGCCTCATCCTCAGTGCGACGAACCCAAGGAGCTTTCGATCGTCCGAGGTCTTCGCTACTGCTACGAGCGACGGCGACATCCCCTACGGCCGCGACGACAACTCGTGACGACGACGACGACGACGACGACCAATGATCCGACTTGGACTTGGAGGACTCCTTCGAGCCCTTCCTTTATTTTTCTCTTCCTTTTTTTTTCTGGAAGACAGAAGAATCGTTCTGTACACGACGGTCTAAAGTTTTTGCCACACAGGAATGAATGAATGAACCAACAACGCAGGAATTTGTTACAACAAGAAAGACAGTGTAAATGTCCTTGCCGTCGTCAAAGAAAGAGACGACAAGGACGACAACGAGACGGAAGAGCAGATGCGAGGCGTGCTCGAGGAAAGCAACGACGCGGGGCGGGGTCGCGCTCGACGGGGCGCGCGTCTCGGTCGACCCGCGGCTCGGGCGCACGATCGTCGCGACGAGGAGCTGGGGGATCGGCGAGGAAATCTTGCGCGAGTTTCCGGTGCTAACGTGGCGCGGCGGAGCCGTGGAGTTCCTGGAAGCGTTCGCCAAGTCGAACGAGGCCGTTCGCGAGCTGGTGTTGCGGATGTGGGCGCCCCCGAGGCTCGAGGAGTCGACTTGGGGGTTGGTGTCGAGTCGACGCGCGGACGCGGCGCGCATCACGCTCGGGCATCGGCTGTTCCGAAAAAAAAAAAAAGGCCGAGCGGCGTCGCTCGACTTTGAGCTCGTGCACCGACTCCTGGTCATCATGGATCTCAACTGCCACGACTACATCGCGGAGGGGACGGCCATGTTTACGACCGCGTCGAAAATGGCTCATTCGTGTCTGCCGAACGCGCGGTTCGCGCTCTCCGTTTCCGGGGAGCTCGTGTACACGGCAATCCGGCCAATCAAGAAGGGGGACCACATCACCTTCAACTACAACGGCGCGCACGCGTGGTTCGTCGCGCGGCGGGAACGCCGAGCGGCGATGCTCGAGCGCTACGGCTTCGAGTGTCGGTGTCGCCGCTGCGAAGCCCCCGACGCTCTACGAACGGCGCGGTGCCCGACCTGCGGGAGCGCAGCGCTCTTGGTGGAAGACAACGGCGGGTGGCGATGCGTTGGGTCGTGTGGAACCCTCGACCGGGCGGCGAGCGAGGCGATTCTGAGGACCGAGAGACGCGCGGACGACGAGATCGCGCGGTTGAGAGCGCGAGCCGAGGAAGGACCGAACGCGAGCCCGCGGGTCGCGGTGGTCGCCAAGGCCGGCGACGACCTCGCGAGGTCGCTCTCCTGGACCCACGTCTCTGTCGCGCGGTCGAGACAGCTCCAGATCAAGCTCGGCCTCTCCGTCCTCGCCTTGAAGCGCCGCGTCCGCGACCTCGACCTCCCGAACGTTTTATTCGACGCGGCCGACGACGATCGGTCGTATGGTGCGATCGTCGATGCGAGCTTCGATCTCGTTCGGATCGGCGAGTGCGTCGCCGCCGGCTGCGACAGGTCTACCGGTAATGTCCCCTGTCTCAGGACCCACCCCGCCATCTACGAGAACACTTGGATCGTGCACCGGGCCGCGAAATGCATCTTCGACCGCGGGATTCGCAAACGCCGCTACCTCCCGATGCTCGTCAAGTACACCGCCCTCTTGCGCCTCATGCTCGACGACGGTGTCGACGACGACGTCGTCTTGAAGGGCATCGCCGCCGCCCTCGGCTCGGTCGGCGGGAGCGACGATTCCGCGATCCCGATCAGCCCTATCGTCGTCGGAGGGAAAGCGACCAACCGGTCCCTCGAGGTGGTCCTGCCGGCCGCCCGGGGAGTGCGCCCCCCGCACCGCCGACCCCCACCTCGCCCGGACCATCATCATCACGGCGCACCTCCTCCTCCTCCTCCTCCTCCTCCTCCTCAAACTACGCGCGGCAGTCGTCGTGACGCCAAGCGCTCCCGCCGCCGCCGCCAAGAAGCAGCAGGAGACTCTTCTTCTTCGAAAGAGGAGCACTACCTGCGTGGTTCACAACCTTTTTCTTCGAAGAAGAAGACAACGAAGAAACTTCGGGCTTCGCGGCCTGGACCCGCGGCTTCTTTGTCCCCCCTGGAGCTCGCGACGACGACGACACCTGCCACCACGACGACACCTGCCACCACCGCCGAGGGTGGTCGACAACGCAAGGTTCGAACCGCGTGCTGGTGTTGCTGATTTATCATCTACACCATTCTCCATGCTCGGGGAGGAGGAGACGGCGTCGAAGTTCGGGGTGTTGGATGTCTGCCGCGGCGGGGAGGCTCTAGCTCTAGCGGTGGGCTTGGCGAGCTTGGCGACGAGAGTGCCGAGAAAGACGGCGGTCTCGAGGGGCCAGCCTCTGGCGAGGCCGACGAGAGCGCAGCCAACGAGGGCGTCGCCGGCGCTGGTGGTGTCGACAATTTCCGGCCGCGCGGGTATGGTAGAAGTCGTGTCATCGCGACAAACCGAAAAGTCGACGACAACATCTTCTCTGTCTTCGAGCGCGAACTCTCGGTTGCGCCACCAGATCGCGACGCCCGCGCGCGCGCGGGGGGCGCGGTTCTCGAGGAGCCTCGCCATCCCGGTCGCGAGATCGGGCCCCGGAAACCGCGAATTGGTGAGGACGACGTCGGCGAGACGAAGCAGATCGTCGAGACCGTCCCTCTCCTTCTCGGCGTCGACGGTGACGAGGCACGACGCCCTGCGCGCCAATTCGAGGGCAGCCCCTCGAGTCGCAGTGCAGCACGCGGTCGGGGAGGCACGCGAACGCGGCCTCGGCCGGCCAAAAAACGAATCGCTTTGAGGACTGCGGAAGGGGGCGCGGGTGGCCGTCGACGAGGCGACGATGACCAAAGTGTGACCCGTGGTTCCACCGCGCAATATATTCGAGATGTCCACGTGTTCCGTCTCGAGGTCGGCGACGACCCCGCGACGCCGCACCTGCCAACCTAGCCGCGCCGCAGCGACCATCGCGTTTCCCGCCCCGCCCCCCGTCGTCGTCCGCGAGGCGCGGATCTTGTCGTCCGGCTGCGGAAAGGCTTCGACCTCGGCGATGGAGTCGACGCCGCTCGCAGCACCCGACACCTCGAGCGTCGTCGTACTCATGTTGAAGTTTTTTGGAACGACGATAAATGAAGGGGGGGGGCATCAAAGTGGTGGTGGTCGTCCTCGTATGCGGCGTGGCCGCCCAGGATCCGCTCGCCGGGGACTCGTCCTACTACTCGGAGGGCCCGCGGCCCATGCGGCCGCCCAACCTGTCGTGGCCACCCGCCCCTCGACACCAGTGGTTCCGCGGGCTCTGCTACGTTGCGACGGGCGCGGGCGTGATGAAGTTGGTCGACGTCGCGCGCGAGCGCCGGTTGCGACGAACAATCGAGAAAGACATCTCGACGATGCGGACGGCCCTCGACTTCAAACGGATCGAGACGCAGCAGCTGAGCTACAAGGTCCAGCAGCTCGAGTACCAGATCAGGGACCTCCAGCAAGCACTCTACGAGAGCGAGGCCGAGGCTCTGCAGCGCGACTACGACGAGTTCAAGGCCCCGGACCTCGACGACGACGACGTCATCAGCGCCGCCGAGTTCAAGTCCTACATCAAGAACTACATGAAGGCCTACCCGCAGATCCCCGAGGACGAGTACCCCACCTTCGAGGACTTCGACACCAACGGCGACGGCGTCGTCACCTTTAAGGAGGTCGGTGTTTGTGATTTTTTTTGCGTTTTTGTTGTTTGTGTGCCCCCCCCCAAAAAAAAAATTGGCAAGTAATTGTTGTTGTCGTCGTCGGCAGCAGCAGCAGCATCATATCATTTCTTTCTTTCTTTCTTTCTTTGCGCGCAGTGGCAGCACTACCTCCAGCAGCAGCACAAGAACGCGAAAGACGCGTCTTCGTCGTCTTCGTCGTCGAAAAAAAAAGGATCCTCCAAGGCGTCCAAGAAGGCGATGGCCGGCCTCGCCGAGCAGAGCGCGACCTCCCAGTCCTTCCAAACCCTCTACGAGAAACTTCGCAGTATATGACGATGATTTTATATGACCCGTTCCCCCGGCGTTGGTTGGCGCAGGTGCGTCGCCTCCCCGACGGGCCATTTGTTGGAAGCCGGGACGTTCATTCGCACTTGGATGGGTAATGGGCGGGGGACGGGTGGAATATTGGCGAGATGGTAGTTTTCCGGCAAATCGCGGTCCCCGGGCCGCGTGGCGGCAAAAGGCAGCTCTTCCCCAGCGCTTTCTTCTTACAGCGCCCCTCGTCCGTACGCCCTGCGATTCTGAACCTACGCGCTACGGCGCAGGGATCATCAACCTCCGTCCCATGCACTGGGCTGGCCCATAGATATTCGAGTTGGTTTGCTCAAGCCGGCCACTATTCTTGGATTCGGTCCCTTATTTTCGAACTAATTTTTCTGGATCGCACCCCCATTTAAGTCAAAAATGAGCCCTAAGAACCCCTCCGGTGCAGAACGGGTCTAAGAGGACTCTCACCCCCAGTCCCCAGAGGTACTGACTGCCTCGTGGTTTAGGAGTAAACTCACAGGTTAAAGGCGGAGCTTGCGCTGATTAAAGCAGATTAGACTGGCGGGGGTGAGAGCGTCGAGCGTGCTTAGATAAACGATGATGACGACTCCCCTTGAGCCATTTCCTCTGTGGCGCTTCTTAGGGCTTACCCTACCTCTTCGGGCTTACTCTATTTCCTTACTCTTTTCCGTGACGGCTACGTCACAACCTCATAAGGAGTATCTTCTATCATAAACGATCTCCCAGCCTCTAGCTAGAGGTCTTGGGGAGCGTGTTATTTGTCTTTAAATGTCGACTGCTAAGAGGGGGGTGTGTGTGGGGAGCATGAAGGATGTGGGTGGGTTTGTGGGGTATGAGGGATGTGCCTGACGGGCGGAGATAAGTGCGCGGGACCTAGTCGGGGTCATCGCCGAGGCGTGGGGCAGGCGAAGAGAGGACGGGCCCCGCCCGTAGGTCGTACGCATGCTGCCGCCGGACGTATGTGCGACGAAGGGTGACGTCCTGCTGGGATCGGGCGGCCTGGGTGGGGTTCCCCGCGGCGGCGACATGGGTGAGGGCGGTGAGGGCACAGCGAGCCCGGCCTAATGCGTTGGCGACCCCCCGCTCACGGTAGATGCGGCGAGTTTGGGCCGCCTTTGCCTCTGTGAAGTTGGCGCAGCCGCTTGTCACCCAGGTTCGCGCTGCGATGCGCTCTGCGCATGTTTGGGCGAGAGCGTGGCACGCCGCGCTGGCCTCACCGAAGGCACCAAAGACGAGGCCGGCGACGGTGCCGTAGCTACGTAGCCGCTGTTCGACAGGGCCCAAGAAGCCAGGCGGTGGTGCTGGACCCGGCTGTTATTTGTTGTTACGAGCGAGGTACCCCCTACCTAGCGCGCTTACCTCGGGTAGAGGTACCAGCGTGTCTAGGTGAACACCGCTGAGCCAGTTGTGTCTCGCTTACTACCGCAAGTGGTGGAGGCATACGAGATCGGCACTATATATCTGAGCGCCGATAAACAAGTGTTTCCGTTTTCGAGCGGATTACTCCGGTCCGAGTGGTACCGCGTGCCCTGATCAAGCACGCCGAATCCCTCTATTACGACCGCTTGCACGCGCTGAGTTATCCGCGTATTTTTCGAGATATCGTACGAGTCTGCTGGGATCGTACGAGCGTGCGTCGCGGACGGCACACGTATACTTTCTTTGTTTCCGCTGCTTGAGTCCAGCGAAGGCGGTACTTTGGCCAGCCACGAACGCCGTGAGGAGCCCCGAATCGAGGACATCCTCGTACGTCTTTTATTGACGTTGCGTCGTTTTTCGACGCGTTTACGTACGTCGTTTGTTGGCTTGTTTTATTATGGCCGATCGTGAGATGATACGTGTCGAAGGGCATTATCGTGAGCCCAAGAGCGAGAGATCAATCATTAGCCGCAATTTGAAGAGCGAGAGAGCGCTCATCAGCCGTAGTTTGAAGACGACGTGTCAACATATTTCTTACACTCGATCCCGAGAAGGACGTCTTATTCGGTCCGAGATGGCGGGAGACGAGCCACTTACGGATGAAGAGCGCGAATGTGATGTACCGCGAGTGCGCTGTTATGATGATGATGATGACGTTGCACAGGTGAGGCAGCCGCCGACCGGCATGCGACATGCGAATAAGCTCAATTCGGCTGGGAGGAGAGCCGCGGAGGTCGCAGAAGATGATGAAGACGAGATGAGGAAAGAGATAGAGGCAATACGAGCCGAGCTACTCGTGCTCAATGAAGAAATCAGCTGGCGCCGCAAGGAGAAGGAAAATCACGAGCGCCGCCGAAAGAAGATTATTGAAGACGCCGAAGTCCGACGATCGAAGGACTATAACCCAGTCCCCAGATTCCGCCAAGAACCCCGACGCCTACAGAGCAGAAGTGACGAAGCGTCTGCGACAATAAGAATCGCGCGACGTCCTCGCCGCCGCGATGATGATACGCGGACCGAGCCGACCGAATACGCGGGTACACACTTCGACCCCGATGATGCAGGACGATATTTTGACGATCGCGGTGAAAACTCCGGTCATTCAAGTGCCGCTACCTTCGCAGTGGAAGCGTCCTCGGACGAGCCGACGCCTTCTGGCATTTTTTTCAAGTTGAACGAGCACAATCCAAACCGCCGTCCCACCAAAAACGCCGCAGGTGCTTGCGTTTCGGATCGCACACCGCCGCAGCAGTTGACAGCTAATGTTTCACTTGCGTTCACTGTCCCTTCTTGCAGTGCTCATTCCGTACAGATCATTGATGAGTTGAAAGGCGACGAATTGGAAACTGCCCTGCGCCGCGCGGCTGAATAGGAGCTACGACGTCACTCACCCTATTGGACAGATGACACCGAGACGGATGCCGAGTCTCTTGTGGATCTTCCGACTACCGATGGCGCGGACCTTGCGGACGTGCCCGTTTCTGTGGATGACGTTTCCGCGGGTGGATTTGACGATGCTGCCCTTGATGAGATGGTTTTTTTTTTGGGTTCACCTCCCGAGTCCTATGCTGATGACGCTTCGATACCTGTGTTGGTCGATGATGCGTCGGAGAGCGACATTTCTGATGATGAGAGCGCGTCTTTTGGCGTGCCCATCGAGTTTTACGTGACCACCGATGGTCATTTGATGACGGACTTGACGTCGGGGACGACGCCTTCTTCTTTTGCAGGCCTCCCCCGACGAACCGATTTTTGACATTTATAACGATAAAGCTGATGCTGGTCCGAGGGAAGCGACCGAAGAAGAGGATACGAAGTCGCAAGAGTTTATGAACACGATGATGCATGAATCGTCTTTGGAGGTTTACGAAGGCTCTGACGTGATACCTACCTTTGAAGAACTACAGAGATTCGCAGCCAGAATTGGATGACGGCTGTGTGATCGAGGAAAGTCCCGAGCGGACTATGGATAATGAGAGTAGCTGCCGCCCAGAGAAGAAGTTGGATTGGACGCACTGATAAGATGAAGTTGAGCCTAAAGAAGATGTGGATACGAGCTCAGATTTTCCTAGAAAAGAAACCCCCAAACCTAAAGAAGGAGCGATTCCGACAGCATGGCATGAACTTAATTGCCGATGGAGAGCTGATTGGCGTTTGGTCTGACTTTCGGCAAGAGGACGATGAGTATTCAGACGTTTGGATGGACGAGGTGATGAAGTCCGCCTGGGAAGATTCCGAAGTATCAGTCGATTACAGGGATGAAGCCGATGCAAGGATGATGGGTCCCGCCGAACTAACGCCAGAGAGAGACAAGAAACCTCCGGATAAAGTTGTAGGATGAGTCCGATTTTGGACGATGCCGAAGTTGTTTCTTTCGAGCATTGCGTCCGTATCTATGCCAGATCCAGGCGATGCCGAACCAGAGGCTAGATGTTAACACACTGCGCTCTCACCGAGAGATGGAAAGGCGATTAAGCAAGGCGTGGAGACCTTAAGTTGCTTGGACCCGTTCACGTTGACGTTCATGGCATGCCAAATTTACAAGACACGAAAAGGAAAAAAAATAGCTACGACGATGGCGTTGATGGGATGGCCGATGTGACATATATTTGCCAGGTTCTAGCGGCTTAGCTCGAGCGCGGCGGCATTATTGTTGATAGAGGAGAGCTGCCAGTGAAGCGAACGCTTTTTGGGTCAGGATTGAACCTGACCACGATATACGAATGGATTGCGTTACGTGCTGCGTTTGCCGATAAACTTACGGCCCCAGTAGTAGCCATTGTCGCCGATACCAACCAGCTGTCTTTGCTAGGAGTCCACGATATTCGAGTCATGGGCGCCTTGGTGGATTATCCGCATGATCGAATCTCCTTTTATCGAACTCGAGTCGCGTATGGACGTCGAACGATACGATATCGAGGCAAAGCCGTCAACTCTCCGATTCTGATGCACAGGCCTACCCATGAACGCCATCCTGCCGTCGCCGCGATCTTCAATGATCAGCACTCTGCACTATATCGATGTGGAGACAAAGAAGTTCGCTAGAGCGCATCTTCCAGCAGATTTACGACGGTCGCCGCCCGAGCGTCAATTTGCATCGACGACAATTGGAGTACCGCCGGATCTCCCCGCTCGGATGTCGCTTGAGTCCGAGTCTGATGTTATCGCGTATGCTGCACGAACCCAGATGGTCGAGCCAGGCAGAACCTACAACCTTCCTGTGGCTCTTTCACAGCCTTTAAATTCTGGTCAAGTTTTCGTCGCAGCGTCTTCTGGATACGAACAGCTGGGCCTCGTCATTGGCATGTGTTCTTCGTGTGACGTCGAGGATAAGCACCCCGCTCGAGTCGCCGAGTCGTCTTAGCAGGAAGTTCCGACCACGGTGATGCAAGGAGAAGCTCAGGCTCTTGGCGACATTGTTCGTAGTCAAGACGAGTTGGACGTGATTTCTACTGTTGGTGAGAAGGACGTACGCAACCGCAGCTTCTGATGATAAGGGGAATCTTTCCTTCTCTCTCTCAGTAGGAAGTCAGTCACCTCACTCAGGTCGACGACTCTCCCCCGCCGATTTTGCTTGGCGCGACAGCAGGCTGCTCCCATTTATCTGGTCAGTCGACGCCCTCCCCTGAGGAAAGGGATTACGAAGACGACTCTTACCGTCGTCGATCCGATGAGGATGAGCACAAACGTAGATACGCCACTGAGTGTGAAATTCACCAGCGCTATGAAAAAGCCCAACGGCTACCGCTCACGTATATGAAAGTGATCATGCTGCTTAGCGGACCTGGAGGCTGCACTTTGGGACTGCAACGCGCGAACAGAATGTGTGGCACGTCTTTTCGTGTCGTATTGTCTCTTGATTTTTCTGAGAACGCAAGCACGATTCATCGCGCAAACTTTCCGAACATTCGCGTTGTTCAGCACACTCTCTGTGGGCGCTATGACACGACCCTGCGATTGATCAATAGCTATTTGCCAGAGGAAGAAAGGCCTTCGTCTATGTGCATTGCATCGCCTCCATGCGGGCATTCTACACGTTGCAACTTAACTTCCCGTTACATTGGCAAAGGTGTTACTGCAACCCACTGGACCATGAAGATGTGCAAGAAGCCAGAGTTTCTGCTGTGGCTGATTGAACAAGAAGCCTCGATTGTCTCTTATGTCGCTCGGTTACATCCGTTTGTTTACGTCGTTAATTTCCACGACATCACGCCCAATCTCATGAGCCAACGCGTGCGTTTGTTGGTTTCTAGTCATCCCTTGCACCTTCGGGAAGTTCCTAAGACGTGCTTGGGTATGCGGACCAAGTTCGCGGAATAGTCAGGCTACGGTGACGAACCGCACTTGCTTCAGTTGAACAACTTGGTCTAGTCCCGAGACGCCACCGATGCTTCTTACACGGTCACGCGCATCCCTCTCCGAATGGGACCTCATCGTTCTGATACCAGACCGTTAATGTAATTAACCGGGATCAACCGAGAAAAGTCCGTGATGGCTGTTTGCTCCCACAAAACGGCCATAGATCGTTCAAATTCGAGTTGTGCAGCGACATCGGGCTGTTGGGGGCCGCAGTGCTGCGCGACAGCGCCGTGTCGATCGCCGTGCTCGGATTTGGAGCACCCAGGGACGTCATGAACAAGGGCGAGAGCTAGAGTGCAGAACACGCCCATGTGGGCAAGTCCGGTGCATCACCATTGTCGACTTGAAGATCTGGAAGCACAATAAGATGACATCCTTCCTCGCCGCATGGCGCGTCACCGGCCGCAACCAGCTTCCCAAGATCGTCCTCACCGCCGAGCAGTCTCGACATGCTCGCTGTCCAGTCTGCCGATGTCGAGCGCGCCTGCAAGGCCCACAAGGCCATCCACACCAAGGCCCGCTCCTGCCTCAATACCTACACGGTGCGCATGCTTCTCTTCACGTACATCAACGTCTGCCTCATTAGCATTTGCACCGCGGAGATCGGCGACTTCCTCCTGCAGTGCGCTACCGGCAAGGAAGAACGCGCCACCGCCGATGAAGACAGCGATGTTGAGATCGTCGACGACCCCGGCGCCGCCCCTGCCGACGACGACGACGCCGGCGGCTGGGGGAAAAAAAGAGGCAAGTAAGATTGGCAAGCTCAACACTACCAAGCTCAACACCATCAGCCCCACTCTGTGTAACCCCTATGCCCCTCGCGCTCCATTGTCTCCCCTTTCACGTTTCTTCCTTCTGGCTCTTTGAGCCTGGCAGTTGAGCTTTTTCTTCCTCTACGACCGTCCATTCTGGCTCTTTTTGCCTCGGAGTTGCACAATTACGATATCAATAATGAATCACGCGATGTGGCGGGACGAAAGGATTGAGGCGCGCGGCGAGAGGTCGCGCGGCGGGAGGGGCGCCGGGTGAGCACCTGGAGCCAGGCGTGCGTAGTCAGGGCGGGAACGCGCGGCGCAAGAGCGGCCCGCACGAGCGAGCGAAAGGCGAAGAACGGCGGGCAGAGCGCCGCACAGACAGGGTCATGAAAATAGGGGGGGGGGTAAGCTGACGTGGCGGTGAAAAACATAAACCACCACTGAACCCCTGAGTGCGTCACATCCTAACTACTAATCGACAGATGTTTGTCTGTCTGTTTGTTTGTCTTTAAATGTCGACTGTTAAGAGGGGGGTGTGTGTGGGGAGCATGAAGGATGTGGGTGGGTTTGTGGGGTATGAGGGATGTGCCTGACGGGCGGAGATAAGTACGCGGGACCTAGTCGGGGTCATCGCCGAGGCGTGGGGCAGGCGAAGAGAGGACGGGCCCCGCCCGTAGGTCGTACGCATGCTGCCGCCGGACGTATGTGCGACGAAGGGTGACGTCCTGCTGGGATCGGGCGGCCTGGGCGGGGTTGTCTGTTTGTTTGTCCCTCGATTTAGGGTAAGGATCAGGCAGGCCCGCGGGCCAGACCTCCAAGCCGTCTACGGCGACCTCGCAGACTATTTCCACGACCCGCGGCGGCTTTTTCGGCGCGCCATTCTCACGCCCCGTCGAAACGATGTTGTCGATGCTGACAACGCGCGCATGACCGCGGCCTTTTTTCCCCGGAGACGAGGCGTCGGAGTTCTTTTCGGCCCGAGTTTTGAACTCCCTGACAACCAACGGCATGCTGACTTTGATCGCGAGCTTAAAGTCTTCGCAACCTCGACCCGTCGCACGGCCACTGCAACGGTACCAGATACATGATCGATCGTGTTGTGTCACCGAGGCTCCTCCAACCTGTATCCCTTAAGGCCCGCCGACGCCAAACGATCCGCGAGGTCGGCGTCCTCTCACCCAAGCCCGTCTTCTGTCACGTCCAGCTCTACGTGGCTCTCTGTCCTTCGGCAACCCCGAGGATATGACGACTCCACCCTACCCCATACGTGCTGCGCAATACCGATAAGCCCCCTCCCGGCGACGCGCACTGTAGGTGAACTTACTGGGACCAGGTGAACTTACTGAGTCTAGACATTGGGACTAGGTGAACTGAGTGACCAGGTGGACTTACTGAGACCAGGTGAGCTTACTGGAGTTTTTTGACAACTCAAACTCAAAGGTTGGCGGCGCGTGCGGATCAAAGCAGCTTAGATTAGCGGAGGTGAGAGCGACGAGCTCAAAGGAGAGTGGGGTGAGTGGGTGTGAGCACGAGTGGGTTTGCGCCGGGATAGAGATTGGGACTAAGTGAACTAACTGACCAGGTGAACTTACTGAGACCAGACCAGAACTTACTAGGGTTAGAGATTGGGACTAGGTGAACTTACTGACCTACTGACCTGCACTTGTATAAATTATTATAATGTCCGGATGATAACCGTTTTTTCCGGTTATTCACTGTTGTGTTTAGGGGCGTAGCGCTATTTAGTTTACTCTTACCCTTGGGTGTTGCTCCCCTCCATCGGACCAAGGGGTTATTAATACCCCCTTTGTCACCCCCCCCCCATCTAAACAGTCGACCTTTAAAAACCCCCTTCACTGCAAGTAGTAGTATCTACTGCATTTCTCGATGTTGAAGAGGCATTGGCAATGCGGGGCTTTGCCTCAGGGGGACTCATGTTTAGTTCGCCCATTCAATGTCTTGTGCTTGAAGAGCACTGGCAATGCGGGGCTTCGCCAGAGGGAGCGTCTTATATCCCCCATTCAATATGTAGTGCACGAAGAGGTCTGACGCCCATGGCCGCCGACATCCCGATTCAATGCGTGGCGCATGAAGAACAATGGGGGGTATGACGCGCTGGGCTGTCGGACACCCTTGATTCAATGTTTTATGCTTGAAGAGCCACGAGGGGGCTGACGCTCAGGGCAGTCGGGCATCCCCATTAAATGTAAAAAGCCACCGGGGGGCTGACGCTCAGTGCCGTCGAATGACACCCCTCATTCAACGTTAAGTGCTTGAAGAGCACTGGCGACGAGGGGCTCCGCCCGTACGTAGATGTTCGTAGCCCCCCCTTCAATAGCTATAGTAGTTACGTAGGTTGCGTATAGGTTGAAGAGCACTCAAAGTGCGGGGTTCCACCAAGCGGGGGACTTGTGTCGAGGGCCATCTCGGGCATCGCCCGGGCAAATATGTAGTGGTTGAAGGGATGTGGCTCCGACTCTTGAGGGCTGATGCCGAAGGCCGTCGGACATTCCCCATTCAACACGTCGTGGTTGTAGACTGGGGGGCACCGCCTGGGTGACTGGCGTCCAGGCGCCCGTCGAGCATCCCCCATTCAATAAATAGTGGTTGAAGAATGCGGGGCGGTTGAAGAATGCGGGGCTCCGCCTCGGGGGGGGACTCGAACACACAAAACTTCGAATCATTTGCAGCACAGCCTGGACAACTCCCAATAATTATCGCGCCTATTCTGGGACGAATAAGTAAAAAGCGAGGTCGGCTTTTCTACACACCGCCAATGGAGACATCTTGTTTTGGGCAAGTCCTGGGTTAACCATAAAAAAGCGAAGCCATCACAGCTGGGTAATAATGTATTGTGCGACGGCATGCCCTAAGACCCGCGCTTTTTTTTGACCAGCATGGAGATGGGTCGAGGGCACACGATGTCGTCATCGCCCGTTGTTTTGTTTCGTTCGTGATGTCTTACCCGGCCCAACCTCGACTCCCTGCCGGCGTGGGGGGGTGGATAGTACCAAAAATGAGGATTACTTACTTACTTACTGTAAGCACGGGGCAGAGCACCTTGGAGTTGTTAAGTCCATCTTGCGGTTTCCGAAGCCACGCCAGGGTTGCGCTTCAAAGGACCGGGGCACTGTCTGTCGACGAGCGGGCGCGGGATGTCGCCAACCTGGAGCCGGTTGACTAAGCTTCGGGCAGTGACTTCGTAGGTTGGCACCTATTCACCTCTCGGGCGGGCCGGTTGGCAGCCGGAACGTTCGCAGTGGGACGGGGTATGGCCGGGGGGCGCAGACGGAAGGTTATCGACGAGTTGGTTGTCAGTCACATCGCGGTCTCCTCGTCGCATGGCGACAAGCTTGATGATCACTCTCCGCCGACCCACCTTTCGGCGCCCCTCGTCTACAGGCCCGTGATTCCGGACTGGCTCCTGTCGGTCCGGCCTGGCTCCCATGCTCGGGAGAGGTCTGAAGTTAGTTAGTTAGTTAGTTAGTTAGTTAGTGACTTTGGTGCTCGACGGCACCCGGATAAATAAACTGTGTTCGCCGCGAGCTCGGCAGCGAGGTATGGAGCGGCCGGCGAGGAAGGTGCGGGCTGGTGGCTGGAAAAGGACAAAGACGTTGGCCGTCGTCACGTCGAGGTCGCTGCGCGGATTAGCTCGTCAACGAGCGCCGTCTCGGAGTAACACTAGGCCCGGGGCTGAGTCCGGGTGGCCGAGGACGAGCTGGAAAACGTGGGGGTCGTCGCGGCGGCCACGCATCGGGCCCTTCTCGGAGGTCGTGCTGTCGTCAAACATGTGAGCACGCGAAGCGCTCCTTCGCGCGTACGAGCCACGCCACGGCGCCTGCGAAATCGACGGCCGACGTGCACTGTCGCGAGCTGTCGACGCAAGCCAAGAGAGACTACAGCTTCGAAAGCACGTCGACGGAAATTTTGTTGTCTAAGCGCGCAGTCTAACTCAAGTTCATCGTCTTCTCGACGACGCGCGCGGCGTTCGCGGCGCGTCGATGCTGGTCGCCGATCTCGCCGCGAGACCACATCGCCCCTCAGAATTTCTTGGCAATGTCGACAACATACCACCAATTTCGTGGTTTCGGCCTGCGAGAGTCAAGTGAATGCTGCTGCTCGCGTTTTCCGACGCGAAGGACGAAAATCTCTCGTGCCGCGACAACGACCGCGTCTCGCGACAATTACCGCATCTCGTCGCGAGATTGTTTTATTCGGAGTACGCCCGGAGTTCGTGGTTTATAGGCTCCGACGACCGTCGCCGTCCTCCGAATATAAACATATGGCCCACCGACCATTTCAACTTTCGTCGGAAGTTTTTTCGGACGCGCGCCGACATCGACATCGAACTCACCACTCCCGACGTGATCGCACGTAGCCAACAATGTAGCCTTGGACATCAAAGGACTCAACGCCCGCGTCGCCAGGCCCGGGCGAGCTCAATTCGATGCGTCAGCGGCCGCTCAACAACAACAGGTCCCGAGGAGCCATACTTCTTCTGAAGAAGTTTCATTTTGTTGGCCTACAATAAATAAATAAATAAAATTCCAGTCTCGAAGATGAGAAACCCTTATCACCACCACCCACCCTGTGAAGAAGCTATGACACTTACCCCTGCACCACGTATCCAGTATCCTTACGTCTTTCTCCTATCGCTAGTCTAACGCCTCATACCATTCGTAACATGGTTCCAGGTGTTCAAGATCCAACGCCCTGAGCTTGACTTCACGGACAACAGCGACTCCTCCTCGGCTTCAGTTCCTTGCTACGTGTTCGGTTCGTTATCGTTTATCATGTCCTCGATCGAAATTAATAATTAAGGATAGCAAGCTTTCGCAAAAACTCGATGCTTTCAGCGGTGAGCGACATCTTTTTCACCCTTGGGCCCGGCGCTTGGAAAACATGATCATTTCCACCGGTGATCGCATTATCTTGACCACTGACACTTGGACTAGCATTTCCGCTTCTGGCTGCTCTGAAGAAGAATTTGGTCTCAAGCAGCAACGCTGGTACAGTGCACTCTTCATGGCACTACCAATGCATGATACTGATCGTGCGGATATCCGTGAAAACCGCGATATGAACTTCACGCGGCTTTACAAACGCATTACTGATGTTTACATGGGTCATGGAGATCGTGTCGCTCAGTCTGCAATTGCTTCATTGCATTCCTTGGTGTGCAATAACATCGATGAACTTGAGTCCTTTCTTAACAAGTTCATCACTGGTGTTCAAGTTGCTCGGCATCATCAAGATTTCCCTGACTCAACTGCATTGCAGCTGCTCCAAACGAAAATCCCCGACTCGCTCTTGTCTAAAGATCTCATTGCACTTGATCCTAAATTGCGCACATATGATGGTTTCGTTGATCGCCTCCACAGTAAAGTTTTTGATTATCTTCAGACCAAGTCTATGCACGTCCATGCTACGTTCCGTGAAAGTCCCCGTCATCGTGAACGCTCCAACTTTTATGGTCGCCATCCTTCTGAAAAGTATTTTCATCGCTTCAATGCTTTGCGCTCTCAACAACGTTCTAGCCCACGCCCCTCTTTTCGATCATCATTCCGTCACCCACCTTCATCTTCACGTGGTTTTCATCGCAAGCGCCAACGCCATACTGATCTTTGTCACTTTTGTGGTATTCCTGGCCATCACCAGAATGATTGTCATAAGCGTCAGCGCTATTGCACTCACAAGCTACCGCCCGCCCACGGCATCAACACCAATACCCACGTCGGTTGCATTCCCAATACCCACCTCGGTCCACTCCCCAATACTCACCTAGGCCCCATCCACCCTTTCTACCAACACCATCTTTTCATCCCCAATCCACCCTTGCCGCCATCTCAATCCTCTCCGCCGCTTCTTGCGTTGCCACCCTCCACCACCCTCTGTCCGCCTTCCACCGCTCACCCTTCCTGACCCATCCCTTTCTGCACCCACCTACCCGTCCTACAATTTCCACCTTTTTCCATCTCCCTCCATTCACCAAGTCCTTCCTCCACCAACGCCCTTACCGCTCTGCTCACCGCTCGTGAGCGCGACTACCTTCACAGCACCAACCCGTCTCGTTGTCTATGATACCGGCGCCAACGTCAGCCTTTAATTCTCCGCTGGCTTCACTGACCTGGACAACACTCAACAGCATTCCATCACTTTGCTATCGGCACTGGCTCTGTTTCCGGTTCTGGCACTGCTCACTTAACGTTCCCTTCAATTGGTCCTCTTGACAATCGTGGTCTTCCTTCTCCTGCACCCACTCTCTCCGCCCCTCATGGTATACATGTCGCGTTTCCGCATACCCTCATCTCTCCTGGCCTTGGTGACAAACGGATTCTTTCGGATCATTCCCTTGAACAAGTTGGTTACGATTGCCACACCATTCAGGCCGTTGATCCTGCTTATCCGCAACGTATTTTACGTCACCGCCAAACGCATCACGTTATTCCTTCTTTTGATCGTCTGTTGGATCGGCAATACGACCGCTGCGCCCTACACGGACTACGTTTCACCTTTTGTGGCATTTTCTTCTTCCCCTCGTGTCCATGATCCTTGTGCGTTTCCCGCTGTGTCTCAACGCACTCAACTAACCGATCTTTGGCATGCTCGTCTTGGTCATTATAGTCCTGCCTATCTTCGGCGTTTGTCTTCTCTTGCTGTTGGCGCACCGTTTTCCCGAGCTCCGCGTCGCTTTCTTTGTCCTGCTTGTGCTCTCGGTAAAATGCATGCTGCGCATGTTGGCCAACGTAAAGCCATGCTTCCACTTCGTCTCCTTCCTCCGAGCGTCTCGTCCACGTGCCGTTGCGCCCTACCTTATTATCCACGCCGATCTGTTTGCTGGCGTCCCATCCTACATATATCACGATCGCGCGATCCTCACGTTTGTCGATGATCATACGCGCCGCCGCACGTTTTGCTCCACGACGATGCCCTTACGAACGCTCGACAACTCGAACTTTTTGTCTACCGTGGTTCGCCCATTCGGATATCGCGTTGCCCTCATCTACACCGATCGTGACCGCTCTCTTATGGGCCAATTCGAAACCTTCTGTCTGGGCAACAATATTGCGCTTCGGCGCGCTCCGGCAGCACAGTCCAAAACTTCACAGGCTCACGCTTTTTCCGGTGTTGTGGAACGCTCTCATCGCGCAACCGCGGATATTACTCGCAACTTTTGGTACATGCGCACCGTCCACCTGATTTTTGGCGTTGGCCATGGAAACGGCTGACTTCATCTCTGAGCGTATGCCAAATGCCTCTAATCCTGGATATGCGACGCCATATGAAATGCTGAAACACTCCCGCGTGTCGATTTTCTTCGTGTTTGGGGCTGTCCTGCTGCAATTCTCACTGGCGACAAATGGCCTACCAAAGCTATAACCGGTATCTTCATTGGGTATCCCTGCTGGCCCTGGATATCGCATATTGCTTCAACGCCCCACAGGTCCTGTCATCCACACCGATTGATGTTGTTTTTGACGAAAATTTCGCTCTGCGTAAGTCACTGTCCACTCAACCCGCCTCCGTCTCTCGTGGATTCTCGTTTTCCTGACTTGTTTTATTACGACCCTCGTCTATCTTCGGCCGTCAACCCAATATCCTGTTTTGATGCTCCGGAGCCGGCCTTATCAGGACTGATCACCCCAAACATGTCTACCTGTTACCGCCAATACGAAACGTGCACCATTACGTCGTAAACGGGGCCGACCGCGCAAAGTCGACAAATCAACAAACTTTGCGGGCCATGTTTCATCCTGTTACAATGTTGATACGGGCCATTCTCATGTTGATACGGGCCATTCTGTTGATACGGGCCATTCTCATGTTGTTACGGGCCATTCTGATGTTGATACGGGCCTTGTCGATACGGGCCATTCTGATGTTGATACGGGCCATTATGTTGATACGGGCCATTCTGATGTTGATACGGGCCATTCTGATGTCGATACGGGCCATTCTGTTTCCCTCTGTCAACTTCTGTTTCCCCCTGTCACTCTTCGTATGTCTCTTCTGTTGGCTTTGTTGTTAGTTCGTGGCCTTCCCCTTTTTTGGCTAACACCCTTCAAGTTGATCCTCATGCAAGAAGTATACTCTGCTTCGAAAAGGCGTGCAGTATTCAGACGTTGCAAAACCACACTTACCATTTATTATGTGCTTTCGGCTCCGATAATGCAAGGCGTCCTGGTTGGTTGCAAGCCATAGCTAAAGAATACAGCTATGTGGTCAACTTGGTTGTTGGGATGTGATTCGCCTCCCTCGGAAAAAGGCGCAACACTTATTTGGCCCTCAAGTGGATCCTCCGCAAGAAGCCCGACTCTGAGCAATA